>VZUA01003269.1:5157-17411 GCA_013401035.1 Horornis vulcanius | reverse complement strand
TTTCTTTTTAAAATAATTGCTGGCTAACAAATATCCCAGAAAGCAAACTAGCATGAACTCTTCAACACCTCTCCAGATTCAACAAGACTGACATTTATAGCTTTATTGTAGCAGAGACATGGCATTTGGATTCAGATTGTTTGGACTGTAGAGTGTCAGTATAAATAGCTATGATTGACTTTTGTATGGAGCACATCTGGAAGCAATTTATGGCATTCCAGCTAGATTAAAGCATGTTTTAAAGGCATTTCATCAGTCTTTTTTTCCTTCTTTTTTTCTGGCTATGGTGAATAAAGTTTCAAAGACAGTTTAGCTGCTGTTTCTGTTAATGTGGACCATAGTGAAGTCAAATTAAGGGCAACTGGGGAAAATGGTGCATTTGTTTGTTTTTGTTTGTTTTGCTTGTTTCCCAGAATAGAAAAACCCTGAAGTGAGTGTAACTGGAGTTATATTCTCCTTTGGAAGGTAAGATACAGCTTTTTGACACCAGGATGCTTATACTCGGAAAGCCAGTGAACTAAACAAACTTCAGGTGCTGGAAGTATGGACTCAAAACACAGTATTTGCTAATGGAGGCTGAAAGGATGGGGCACAAGAACTGCCTCATTCTTTTTGAAGTATATGAAAATGTACAGTACCAAAAAAAGAAAAAGGAGAGAGAAATCGTTTAGCATGACACACTGTGATGTAGTTGGGATAATAGGGGGAAATAAGGGGTTTACTTAAAAGGGCTGTTGCACTGTGGCATGGAGATGAACCAGGGATAGCAAAATGAACTTGTGTTGCAAAGTGTATTGGTTTGTGAGCACTTTTTATCTCTGCAATAGACCTATTGGCTTGCTAAAGCTTTCCTGCTTGTGGTTGCAGTGAACTGGGTTAAAGGTTTGAGCAGCACAGTTTCTCTAAATCCTGCTGGGGCTCCGGGGCTGGCTGCTGTTGGAACATGTTGGGAAGAACCTACTGCAAAGCAGCAAAAAACTGAAAATGCTGCCACTGACACTGTCACCACAGTGCATTGGGTCTGACTGGTGAGGTTGTCTCCTCCAGTCTTTGTAGGACTGGACTTTGTGTGGGTGTTGCTGATCCATTTTCGTTTCCATTAACAGAGTGGGACTACCTGTTCCATTTTTTTTCATGGTGTTTTTCTGGCAGCAGAACACACATGTCAAATGTGCTGTCTGCAGAGACACCTGTTCTGTGGTCCGAGATGTAGCTTCAACAAAAGTGGTCGAAGGATGACCTTTAGCCTGTCTGGTTTGCCTGAGCCACGGAGAAGGTGTGCCATGGGCATGGGCTTGAACACATGAGAGCCAATCTCCAAGCCAGCCAGTGACTCTGTTGCTCCATTTTTACTTCTATCAGTACCTGAACTAGCTCAAATAATGCTGTTTTGTAGCATTATTCCGTGCTGTTGGAAGTGGGGGTGAAAAGAACAACATCTGGTTCAGTTTCTCATGTCCTTGACCAGAGCTGTGAAATTATGAGCGTCTTTTAAAAAAGTGTTTAGGATGATAACATTNAAAAAAAAAAAAGAAGAAGAAAAAAGGGCAATCAAGAAAAAAAACTATTAAGGTAGATAAATGCACTTTGAAATTAATAGAGAGAAGAGTATGGGAGCACATGACTTCTTGGTAGGAGCTGTCTGCTGTGAGGATAAATGAAGAAAAGAAAAGAATTGTACAAGTCATGAAGGGGGGATATTACTTTGGCAGATATCTTGGTGGCAAAAATGCTTGGTAGATAATTTTTTTTAAATGCTGTAACTTAATTTTTTACTGCGCTTCTGGCCTACCTCATGCCAAATATGAGGTTACATGTATTGTGACATATTTTATTTTATTTCAATTTATTTTATTCTAGTCTTAATAAATCCCACTTTTAATTTGTCAGTATGAATCTCAAACTGCCACCTAGGAATTTTATGCAGACTGCAGGGGAAAGGTTAAACAATATTCAGCCTTCAAGGAGTGGCAGTGACAATGAGCTCCTGGAGCATAACCCACTTGGATCTTTTCCCAGCTGAGACAGAACACAGACAATATTCACAAAAAAGATGTTGGTGCTCTGTGAGGTTCTAGAGTGTGGCAGTGCATGATGATTGTATAATTACTCTTGCAGGACTTGGTTTAAGAGTTCATTGAAATATTTCATATGTGGAAAGAGTGTGTTTGCATACATAAAATCTTCATTATATGTCAACAAAAGCAGTTGGTAGAAAATTTTTATTTGAAAGTACATCTATTTTGGGTCCAGCTAAATCCTTTTGAAGGCAGTAAATGTGTGGACTCACATTCCTTGTTAAAAAAGGAGTTTCTGTGCCATTTTTTTTAACCTGGGCTCACTTCTATAGGACCAGAAGTCTGTGTTGTTCAGATTTTGCATCTGAATAATTTTCTGTGAAATTTTGTGCCTTGACAGAATGTGCCTTGTGCTTCAGCATCTAAGCTTTATTTGTTAAAAAAAAATCTTTCTGGTTCTCTTGCTTGTGAAGATGGACATCATCCCTTAAATAAGAGGTGCTAAACCAGTGAGCTGCTCTTCCCAAATTTTCACACAGCCTGGAGCAAGAGGCATCCTATTTGAATCATTTAGTCCCTGTTAGCATGGGACCTCTTGACTGCTACTGTTGCTCATTTCCCATGTATAGAAGTAACATCATCAATATTCAGGGTTTTTCTAGTAGTTGGAGGAGGGAGTGGAATTGTCTTACACCTGGCTGCTGCCTAAACAGTGTTGGGATCCACTGAATACTCTCTCAGTTCCTTCAGTTTAGCCATAGCCGTTGGCGTAAATTGCTTTGGGTGCTCCCAAATGTGACATTGAAATACTCAAAGCAACTTAAGTCTTGTAGGCACCCTTCTTTGTCACTGCTGACAACTGGAAATAGACAGGGCTACACTTGCAAACCTGCTGAGGTGCTGGAAGTTTTCGCATTGGGTATTTTGTGATACTTTTCAAAGTTCTCGAACTGGTTCAGTTTTGTATAGAGATTTGTATATACCTTAAAATTTAATATAAAAAAAAATTAAAATATAGCAGTGTTTTGGTGCTGGATGTCCTCTGGCATCAACAGTACTTGTGATGGCTTCAGCAGAGCAAAGATGCCTTTCCCCCTCCTTCCAGCAGCGTTCCTGCTCACAGCCTGCAGCCTTTCTGAGCAGTCAGCAGGAATAACCAGTGTGGCCAGTACTGCATTTGTGCCTGGGCCCTGGAAGAAAACACACAGAAAATGAGTGTAATTGGTTTATGCTGCCTGATTAATTTATTACTTATTTCCTGACAAGTTCATTGAAATGTAATTTTCTGAGTGGTGATAATATCCACAGAGTAAAAGATGGAGGATGGACAAGTTGCGAATGCTAAATCATGAGCAGTATTGTAGCAGGGAGACTTTGTTGGCCTTTTCACTAGAGATTGCATTCTGTTATTATGTGGCCTCATTAGTTATGCTGATTGAACCAGGGGAAACTTTAATGACTGCTGTGTTAGGCATTGGAAACATATTTTAACTTACTGATGTAGAGTATGGAAAATAATTGCTGGTGCCGTATTAGCAGGATTGATAGGGGCACCTTAGACTCTCCATTACTCTCAGAAATGGAGAGCTCAGAGATTACTCTTGTTATGGATAGTGGTTGACTTTTTTGGTGTTTTTGTTGTTACAGCTTTATAGAGTACGTTTTTTATTGTTTTTGATGGCTTTATTCTTTTTAATGTTGAATTCACAAGCTACCTTGTAGGTTGTTATTAGCTGTCCTTTAAAATTCACAAGCTGGCTGCGTGTGATGCAATTATTTAGTGGTCACATAAAATATATATCTGGCCCTCTCTTATCAGGCTCATTTAAACAAAGATATTCAAAATTGACATTCCTATATAAGTGTCTAATTTACAAATAGCAGTAAATAGTCCAGGCAGTGTGCCAGAGACACCACGGAAGCTTGTAACCTGATGCAGGCTGCAGTAGAGTAGGACTGTGACAGTTCCATGCTTTTTTAATAATTAAAATGTTGAACTGTTCTTGTCCCTGATCCAAAACAGCATTATTGGTGGGGCTCGTCTTTAAATCAGACTAGCTGCTGAGTGGACTCACTCCTAATGTAAGCTCACCAGCAGTTTTCAAATAATTTTCTCTATGGATTTTCGCAGTTTGAGATTGAGAGTAGTCTGCTAAACACATATTTTTTATATACATACATGAATCAATGGAAAGTATTATTTTGTGTGTTTTAATGAAACAGTAACATTTATAAACACGAATGTTGCCTGTTCACCAAAAAGGGTGCAATGCAAATTAAAATCAACATTTTATAAGGAAAGAGTTGACAGGAAG
Source organism: Horornis vulcanius (assembly GCA_013401035.1). Classification (NCBI taxonomy): domain Eukaryota; kingdom Metazoa; phylum Chordata; class Aves; order Passeriformes; family Scotocercidae; genus Horornis; species Horornis vulcanius. Next base: position 13,078 of record VZUA01003269.1, on the reverse strand, counting down.
TATGTGAGTTCACTTAATATGAGCTAGATTTTTTTTTTAATATTTCAAAAAGGCTGTTTATAATGTCAGCCAAAAAGCTTTATAAATAAATTAGGCATTAGACTTACAAGAGAAAGCAGTATAAATTACAACAACGATTATGATTACCCATTTCACTGACAGGCATGTGTAACATTTTATTTGTGTTTGAACTGAAGGAGTCTGATGGTGTATTTTAGAGATGGATAATGAAGAATTAATTGTTTCTTTATTAATATTAGTGACATTTAATGGTAATATATCCTTTCACTCTTAGAATAGATGTGTGGGTGACATTGTTCAGAAGTGCTTTCCAATTATTTTAACAGAAACCATATGTACAGAGGGTAGGCGAAGTGCAGGATATCAAGTCTAAGTAATTGATGCTATGCAGACTTTATAGACTTTCTCATTTCGTTTTTAATTAAAGTTTCAGTGCAATAGAATCCTTTAAAGTAAATTAAAATTAATCATCAGTAGGTAAAGCTGCTCTGCGAAGAACATAAAGCCGCCAAAACTCTTTTTCATACTGTGCATATATTGATCAATCAGTCAATATGAATTGATTTATATGTAAATGTACCATGTGAACTATTTGGAAAACCTAAAAAATGTTGGATGTGAATCTTATTAGGGCAACAGTTATTTTGTCATGGGTGTCAATCAATAAATACTTAAGTAGATTACAGATCCGATATAAATTGTACTAGTTCAACTATGTGATTGCATTTCAAAAACTCTACATGGTTATCTTTCAAAAGATATTTTACGCCATTTCCTTTTTTGTTCGTGTTTCAATATGCCTTTCTACAGTGATGATATTTGAGATCATCAGTATTGAATGGTACATGAAAATAACTTTTAAAAATTGCCTTCTATATGCATGTATGTATTTTGGTGAAACTTGTTGTATGCTATGTACTTTTTTTTTTTTTTTTTTTTTGTTAGGAATCTGTATTTTCCACAGAGGGAGATTTGCTTTAAATGAAATAGTGAATCAAGTTAACTTTTCAGTAATTCAGTGGTGTGTGATAAAATATTATGAATTGCTATAAAGAAAAAGTCCCAGATTTTATTTAGATAAAAATCTTTCTGACGTTAGAAGATGAAATCCTGACACTGTTGAAATCATTGTAAAATATCCTGTTGAGTTCAATGGCATTAACAGTTTCACCTTCTGAGTTTGTTGAAAGTAAGGCTAACATGTTAGGAATTAAGATAAGGTGATCTGGGCTTTAGACTTCCTCAGAACCTTCTGCAAATCCAAACCACATTTCTTTGTACCTCAGCTGCCTGGATGGAAAATGGTGATAATAATTTCTTACATCATAGAAATGCTGAAGAGAGAAACTAAAAAATGACAGGTGTTTTTTTGGGGGTGGTTCTGGTGAGTTGGAATTGTGCAAGTATATAGGCGGGTTGAACCAAGTACCCACAATGTCTGGGTGTTGCATAAATAGCAACCTAGGAATTGTGTGTATTGTCCAGATAACTCTATAGTTCATGGAAAGCACAAAAATAACTTTGTACCTAGGAAGTTGTCATGATGTTCACCGAGTGGCATAATTTAACTGTGTTGTGAGATACAACAAATACTGGATAGGCGAGAGAATCCTTCCTATGTCTTTCACATTTGTTCTCTGTTGACAAGGAGAAAGATGAGCAGATGATGAGCTAATTTAAGCACATGCTGAACTTTAGGCATATAACTAAGCCATGTGTTTAAATGCATGTTTTCCTGGTCTGAGGACCTGCAGCTCTTGCTCAATGAACAGGATCTAAAGAGGTCCAAGCCATGATAAGACATGAGGACTTAGCAGGCAGCCCTTTTTCATTGAAGATATAAACTCTAAGGTAAAACAAAATTCCATTGTGCAAGCCTTATAGTTTTTCTTTGTCATATTAAAAACGTTCTGCTTTGGAATGGTAAAATACCTCCTTTTTTTCCATGCACCTGTGTGAGGTTTAATTCAGGTTAGAGAGCCTGAGCACTGTGGGGGTTTCAGGTTTGGTGGTAATGAAAAACAGATAATCCGCATGGTTTTGTGCAGACATGAAGGGCATGTAGAGGGCGTGTGAATGGGTGAGTTGGGCTGACAGTATTTTTAATGATACAAGAAGAATAAAATGATCCTTTACTTTCTTCAGTCACCCATTTATTGGGCACTAAGAACAATTAAATATGGGAAATAAAATCGAATGGCTTTTTAAGCAATCAATGTAAACTTCTGTACTGAATTACTGAAGAATAAAAATATACTGTGTCATCAGTCTTTAAATACCTCACTCATTAAAAGGTTATGCACTGACCTCTGAGCCCTAATCCTCTGGATTATTAGTATTAATTTCTTTTTCTTTTTTGTCTTTTTCATATTTTTACAGGACAGAGGGAGTCAGTTTCCACATCTATCAAATTAGGGCATGGCTTTAAGAAAACAAGTTATGTGATGTTTAGTTTGAAAGGAGGAAGAATGTCGTTCTGTCTCTCTGCATTGTTTGTGTGGTGTGCATGTAAATTTAACATTTTAAAAGGGTGGGTCTTTTTTTTAAATTTATTTTTAGAGAAGAAGAAGGACCTGACTTTTTCAGTGTGTCAGGTATCCATCCAAACGAGGTTAGAAGCCCAGGTTTCAGCCTGCCCCTGCTCCCCAGGCTGCAGGAGCTCGGGGCGGGAGAGCTGATGTGCTTCACTGGTCACAGAGGGGACTCCGGGAGCCAGAGCAGCTCCGGCAGCCGGAGGGTTTCTCTCCCACGTGCATCTGCCCATCGCATGACCCAGCTACTTGGTTCCTCGGTGAACTATGGGATGATGGGTCATAGCACCGCAAGGAACAAATCTTCAGCCTTAGTGAGATCTCGGTGACTTGCAAGTACGCTACCGCTGCTGGCGGGTGGAAAACTGGTTTGTTTTCAAGCCAGTAACTCGCAGTGTTGATTTTCATCTGGTTTTCCACAGTCTTTTTTTTTTTTTTTTTTTTCCTCTGTCTCTCTCTGCTAGCAGCCAAATATTACTTAGGTATTTTGCTGTTTCTGCCTGGTTGTCTTCTTATGGCAGTAGTTTCAGCAGAATGAACTTATTGGTGTATGCCTCACGTGTCGTGGTATGGCACTGAAGTGCTCCACTGCACAGTTTTAGGGGGATCATGATCGCCCAAAAAACTTTTCCTTGCAGAGTTGAAAGTGGTGAGCTACTTATGTGGCAGGAGGGGTGTTTGGGGGTAAAGGAAACCCATTTTAGTCATACCAAAATGTTGAATAGAGCAGGGTATGCTCTTGGGTTGATTCCCTCCATGGTTGAGCTTCAAGAAAGGTAATTTATGGCTTCATGGTTAATCATGGTTTATGTTCTTTTTAGTGATGAGCATGCTCTCCAGGGCTCAGTCTCTCTGTTTTTGACCTGTGCATAGGCTCAAGCCTAAGCTGTAAGTTCAGTAGTAAATATCTTCAAGTTCACATTTTGGGGAAATCGAGCTCCATGCCATTTCCGCTGCCTGGATGGATGCCTGCTGTGATGGAGTAGTGTCTGTGCCTTCATATCCTAAGCATTTTTGTGGCCACCACTGGTTTCCCTTTCCAAGCTGTGATTCATAGAGCATTTTTCTCTACAGTCAGTATTGGCACTGCCTATTTGCAGCTATAGCAAGTCTGGGTATCTTTCTAGTGCCTGCAGTTCTTTTGCAGTAGGACAGCTTTAAAAGGTGCAGCAGTAATTGCCTGATATTCATTGATTCATCTTATATTTATTGTGGTGACTTTAGCAAAGCTGATCTCATTTCATATTCATCCCAGCATTCATACACAACGTTTCACTATAATTCATCATCATTTAATGGGAACGTTGCCCTGAAACCTTTTTGCTCAAAGGGAAATCTGGATTTGTCTCATCACTGTTTTACCTATAGCAGGTTTGTCAGTCAGGAAAATTTTTCACAGAAATGTTAATATTGATGTGTGAAGCAGATGCAATTGCTGAAAATCAGAATAGAAAGGAAAAAAAAAAAGTTTATTTTTGCATCAAGGAAGGGAAGCACTAGGAGACAGACTTTTGAAGAGTTCTGAACAGGCTTATGAAATAGCTATAAATCCATATAATTCACTTTTAAAAGGCGTATTACCTATTTCTAATTTCATCATCCAAATTCTGAATTGTAGTTAAAAACACTGCCTTTGCTTTCCTATGATATTTTCGAAGGTCAGTGACTTGATAATAAGCAATATTTCAGATATTTTGCAGGATAAGAAACTAAGCAGTTGTCATGCCAGTCACAACTGCCTTTGCTAACAATACATAAAATATTTACATTTTATTTTCTAAGCACTTTCTTACACACATATGAAAAACTCCTGGAAATTTGAAACTGAATCTTCTGTTCTTCATACATTTTTATGAAAATTTGTTATTCATGTGTTCAATTACCCCAGTATTTGTTCTATAAGTTTTTTGGCCTATATATTTGCATATTTTAGTTTTTCAATTAGCTTTATTTAGCAAATATTTGATCTGCAGACTGGATAAAACTGGATGTTGCTGTGACCAGGGAAAAGACCTCAGCTGAAGTGGAAGAGCAGCCCCCCCTTTCCTTGCTACGGCAGAGTCTTCAATAGTGCCTGACACAAAGTCCTTGCAGCCCTTTTGGTGGCTGATGTTGATGTGACTGTGCTTTTCTTCAGGCCAATCAAGGACTGTTTGTTTTAGGCACTTGCTCCCTTTTTTTGCTAGCATCTCCATAAATGGAGCTTTTCTGTAAATAGTGCTATTACCTGCCTGATTCCCTTTTCCCTTCAAGTTTGACAGCATTTCTTTTCCTTGCCTTATAGTCCACTACAACACAGAGCCCAGCAGCTTATTTTGTGTGATGTCTATTTTTCTTAATTTTCCACTGTCTAAAGTGCTTCAGTGTTTTGTTGCTTGAGCTCTAATTCCCTTTGAAGTCATTATTATTGAAAAAGTATGGACCTAAAGGTGTGTTCCAAATGGAGAACTCCTTCAGGTTTGGGAATTGCTTTTCTAAATTTGTGAGTAGTGAAAATCTTGCTTGAAATTCTTTCTGCATCTAGAGCTGATTGTGGCTAGAGGAAGGCCAGCTTTCTTGGTGCAAAGTGCTGCTGGCATCTGGACAGTGGTCCTGCCAGCCAGGAGAGGGAAGGTGACAGCAGCTCTCCAGGGGTGTCCTGCTTGTTTGTTCTAGGACAGGGCTACAGGGCTGGGCTTAAACATTTGTTTATCTTCAGAATGGTTTTACTATGGACTTTATTTCTTGGCAACTTCAGCATGGTATTTTCCTGCTGCAAGAGTGATAGACATAACTGAATTTTTCTCTTTGAAAGTCATGTAAAGTCTCCTGCATAAGAATAATATTAATACTTTGGAGAATAAGAGAGGGCAAAACAAAAAGCACATTTTCCTGTTAGTCCTCCTTTGGATACACCAAAGAAATAAGGAGTTACTGAAAATGGTGTTATAACTTGGTACCTAGGCTGGAGAGAGATCTCTTCCAAGAGAGTGTGGCTGGTTCGGGCCGCTTTTCTTTGCAACCAGCTCTAAAAAAAGAGTAGTAAGTGGCAAACAAATTTTTAGCTTTATTTTTATTGTTGGCTTGTTACATCTTTCACTTCTCCCTGTTGTCCCTTAGCTCAGGGATGTTTTTTTCCCCCTAGGCTGCTTCACTTAAGGAGGCTTTCTCAGTTAGTAGTCCAGAGAAATTTCTTCAGTTTATCGATGGTCTTCTATGGGATGATCCTGAGATCTAGATTTGTCCTGTCAGCATGTTTTCCCCTCCCAAAATAACTTTTTCTTTCTTTTCTGCTTTGGCAGCAAGATGGTAGGAGCAATGGTAGGACTGCAGTTGTACTTTTTATTTGTAAGCTGTGCAATCTCCTGGTCAAAGGAGGCGTTTGCCTTGATAATATTCGTGAAGACTTTGGCGTGCATTGTACCATCAGCTACATAAATTGTGTACTTTCCTTGAAGATAAATTTCTTCTTCAGCTTTGAGGTAGAACACAGAGACACAGGTATGTTTTGTATATAATTAAACATGGTGTAGTTAAGCTGCTGTGCCTACTCAAAGCCTTATCCGCATTTTCTGTGCTAAGTTGAGGGTACTGATCCTGCTTCAGTGGGGCTGAGATGCCCTCTGTGTGTGGGAGCAGGGTCTGGAGAGCCTGTGGAGTTTTCTCCCAAAAGTAGGTATGAATTGGTGATGGGCAGCTGCCTTCAGAGCGTATTTTCATAAAATGCACTTTGGTCTTGCTTCCCTTGCAGGTTTGTCTGGGTGGTTAGTGGATGGTGGTAAGATGAGGTGAGAAGCAGGAGAGCAGGATGCTCCAAGGAGTATTGCATGGAAGGATGGGAGAGAACGTGGCAATGTTGAGTATACTGCATGCACAGCACAAGGTCATTTCTAGTACGTGTACCTGTGCCCTCATATTAAACAGAGTAATGTACCAAGGACACTTAGAGAGCACACAGCAGTGGACTGCCTGGTTTAGGTGAAGTGGGACATGATCCAAGTACCATCCAAGTATGACAGTATTTGCAAAGTAATGGGTAATGTTGGTATTGCTGTTGATGCCCACAATAAACACCTCAGTTCTCCCAACTGGTGTCAAACTGTAGAGAAGGGCTGTTACTGAAAAATGTGTTTGTTTTCTCGTAAGCATACTGCGTTACTCACTTTGGATGTACTCCTAAAATCTAGTTTTATTTATATTACAGTGCTCATGTGCTGCTGATGACTTTTAATCATGTTAAATGTGTTTTACAAAATAAAGATTATCCAAAAAAGCATTATTAGAGATGTTAAGTAATGTAAGTATTTGTGTTTGTAGTGAAGATAAATAGCTTTACGTTGATCAGAATGCTGAAGTAAGGCCTGAGACATCCCAACCTGAATCTCAGAAGGGCATGATCCAGTGTGTAATATTGTCACATGCACGTGGTAGGTTTGTGAAAGTGACTTTTCCCAAAGCCTGGTGAAGATTTACATTCACCAGTGGTGTTACTAGAGTGACAAGAAATAGAGACTTCCTAAATTAGGTATTTTAGGTGTTGCTAATTTGTCCTAATCCCTTAGAAAAGCTGAGTGAAGCTGACAAGCAATGCAGACATGTTAAGACCTCAGTCAAAGTCCAGTAAAAACCTGATATGAGCTGTAAACTGGTTTTTGCATGTTCAGTTGCAGGGGAGGGCTGCATTAGCAGCCCTGAGCTTGACTCCCTTGGTTCCTTCAGGAGTAGTAAGTCATTGCTGTGATGATATGCCTCAGTGATTTTACTGTCTATGAAATAGAGACCATCTTCATATGAACCTCTGGGGGTTCTTTGTAATAATATTGTATTTTTTAAAAATGGCTGTACCACTCTACATAATCTCCGCTAATCGGTCCATAAACCCTGTTTGGCAGTTTAAACTGTATGCACAAAATACGAGATTTGGCTCTGCCTATTCCAATAGTTAAAAGCTTTACTCTGATGCAAAGCACATCTTTAATTGTTTCTAAGTGCAGTATACAGGCTTTTTTTTTTTTATGCCAGATATTTCCTTTTTTTTTTTTTTTTTTTTTCCTGTTCCATTGTATCTCTGAACAAACAAAATCTTGGCTAAATTGAAGGATTACTTTCTGAAATAAAGCCTTGTTCTATGGAGTTTGCATAAACTAATCTCCCCTGTTGTTCAGAGTTGATCGAATAAAAATTCTGTGTCCATTATTCTGGCATTTTCACCAAGTAATCTTACGTCTGGAGCCGGTTTTCATCTATTTTTAATATATCCTTGATGGATGGGTTTATTTTCTACCTACATATGGCAAAAATGTACCATTTTAAGCAAGTTACCCTGCTCCCTCTTTCCCCACAAACAAAGGCACTTTCATTAATCTGCTTTCAGAAGCCTGAAACTAGAA
>VZUA01003257.1:0-10634 GCA_013401035.1 Horornis vulcanius | reverse complement strand
AACTACCTGGCTGGCCTGTTTAATATAGGTCAAACATTCAAAGGACCTAAAATTGCATTATGTGTTGCTTTATGGTGTTATGGTATCACTGCTTACAAGGTTTTCTTGTTCCAAACAGCATTACAGGATAGGAAAGCTGGATCTTCTCCTATCATGGAAAAAAATTAAGGTTTCAGAATCTGTTTTATGTATTGATAAAATCTGTAGGCATTACACCTGTGGAAGATTTAGGACAAAAATGAAAAGTGCTTCTTTCTGGCAATAGGGAAAATACTTTCAGTACCAAGCTTTTATTCTGAAACCAGGTAAAAGCAGGCACATTAAGAACAGTTCATCATTTGTGCTGTGCAGGCTCCTTTTTACAGACAGATATCTTTCCCCTGTGTCTGTGCAACTCATCCCTGCAGGGACTCTAACCAGCTCCACATTGCTGCTCATAGCTGACACACTGACACTCAGCTGTAGGGCTTTTTTTCCTGAGCCAGACTATCTGCAGGCACTAGAGGTGTATTGACCAGCGTTCTGCTCTGTGGGTCCCTTTTGCCATCAGTGTTGTGGCTGTCACTGTACCTTTGCTTGTCTGGCTGCTTCTACCAAAGATGCTCTTTAATTGTGGTGGCAGCCAAATGTTGGGAATTTGATAGCCAAACACTGAGATGCCAAAACAAAATGCTATGGCTATGTTTGAAAATGTAAGGTCTCCATCCTAATCCCACGGCAGTGTCCTAGCATCAGTGTAGTACTGAAAGGTTGCTGAAAGCCTTAGACCTTCGTTATTGGCCATACTTTGTTGTCTCTTGAATTTCTTTAAAGTGCTCAGCATTGTTTTCTGCCAGTCACTCTTGATGAAGTATTTTTCTCATTAGCAAGGCAACCCTGTGTGTAATCCTGCCTGATTTACAAGAGAAGATACACAGCAGCCTGGAGCTGAAGCTGCTCCACTCCTGGCATGACTCAGAAGCAACAGCATGAGTGGTACTACCAATGTAAAATCAAAACTGCTGGTAGAGGCAGCACTGAAAGTGTTTGGGGCCTGTTTCAAAACAGTTGGGGTCAATTGGCAGGGAAGGGGTACAGCAGAGAAATTTAGCTTTCACATGAAAAACTACAGCTGAAGACAGATACCGGTACCTGCTGTGGAACTGAAAGTACTGAAGGCAGAGGAATGCATTTATGTTGTGGACAACATCAACTATAAATCTTAATTGTCTGTGGCGTTTAATAGTCTAGAATTCAGCTCAACATGTAGGCAGCATCTCCTCACCTTTCACTGCTGTTAGCTCAGGCCCTGACTTGTTTGGAGAATTGTCATTTGAAAATATTATGTATGCCAGCAATTATGCCAAACTGTTCTGTCAGTGGAGTGGATGGAGCAGTCAAAACGATGCAGCATTTACAAAGCGCTTAGTTTCTCATTTGCTTACTGCAGCGTATGAATAAACATTAAGCCGTGGTCTACTCCGAAGGAAAACTTTCCCACAAATTCTTAGCACTTCTATCCTATATTTGGGAAAGATATTTAAAAATCCTTGGTGGTGTGCAGCTCCAGCTCTGGGGATGCACTGCACTTGGAGAGTGTTTATCGGGCTGGGACACCCTTCTTCGCTCTGCTTCCAGTTCAGGATCCCGATGTCTCTCAGGCTTTACTAACAAAAAAGGGTTTCCTTCCAACAGCGCTGTGGGAAAAACACGGCTCCATTTGAATATTTTCTGTATGACAGCTTCCTCAGGCTCTACAGCTGACAGCAATCCTGATTAAGGGTTACAGGTTCAAAAAAAATCTCACAGTAGGCAAGGCCCTGCTGACTTTAATAAAAGTTACTCACATGATGACTACAAAATCAACAGTTGTTTTTCCCATATAAAGACCTGTTTGAGAAAAGGTCTTCAGGAAGAATTGTTTAAATACAAACTAAGTATTGGAATTTTTTTAAGAAGCTGCCACTCAATTCACACTAGAACAAAGTCGGAAACATTCATTCAAGGATTTCTTTTTTTTTCAATAGTACATTAGGTAGATTAGCAAAACAAAAGCTTTCATAGCTCAACGTCCTTGCTGTCTGTTGTACCTTTTAAACAAACCCATTTCTGAGTTTTCCCTTTGGACCTTTTTCCCTAGACTGATTAGCCAACGTTTTTTGTCTGTAGTTTTGTAATTTCCACTTCTTGGGAGAAACGTAAATTAAGGCACCTTTATTATCTCGGAGCTTTGTATTTCCGTGAAAAAAGGCAAAAGGTTTACTGTTAAGGCTATGTGTGAAAAGTCACCTTCTCATATGTAAAGAGCTCAGCCGTCTGTCTTTGTTTTGATGTGGGTGTAGATTAAGCGTTTAACAAAAAGTGTTGGTAAAGTTCACACTACTTAAAGCTTTTGTGCAAGCTTGCTTAAATACAAACTTTCTAAAATAAAACGTAATTCAAGGCTTCTCAATAAACAAACTTATTTTAATTCCTTCTTTAACTCATTGATACTCACCTGGGAGCCTTTGCTCAATTTTAATACTGTCTACATCAAAAAGACGTCCTGTCTTTCATATGTGAAAGCTTGGATGATTTTCCCATCCCTAACACTCGTTCTAATAAAAGACATTACGTCTTCCTGCAAACCTTGGTTTATTATATTGCAAAGCACAGCAGAAATAGATGGAATTCAGAGTTTATTATGGAGAGATTTTTGAACAAGAGTCTGAAAAGATCAGAACTTTTTAAAGAGGAAACCAAATACCTGGCAGATTTATTAAAAAAATAATTTAAAAAAGCAGAAAGGAAATAAATCTGATTTGATTTCATTGCACCAGTTTATAGCCTGGTGACCAGATTGAGGTTTGTGTTAACTGTATTTCTGTTGCATTGAAAGTGAAGTTTGTGTTAATTTTACCTTGATATAGTACAGCAATACACAGTTGTTTGGGGTTTTTTTAATATCTATAAGGAATTAATAGTTTTACCAGAAAACTTCTGTGATTTGAAAACTCCCCAGAGAAAGGTTTGGTTCCATTTCTTTTGCAGTCAGGTTAAAGCCACTTCCTCCATCTGCATGGTTGTACCATTCATACATGACAAACATGGGCAAGTCATCATGATTTGTAGTTAGGACACGTTTTTGGGGCCCAAGAAGGTCTTATTTTCCAACACCAACTTTGCAACTGATTTAATGAATAGTTGTGTGTAAATCATTTGGTCTTTCTACTTCAGTTGCTGCATTTATAACATCTCACCTCAGGAATAACATCTGATGAGGTTGTGAGTGAGTTTTGATTAATATAAGACTGTTCCTTATGTTAAAAAAAGATTAAAATTTATCTCACAGATACTACAGGCAATATCATTATATACTGCAAACATTTTTGAATGTCAGTGGACTGAGGCTTGGGACTACATTCTGAGCTAGAACAGTAAGGAGTTACAATTTTCTTGTGGGGTTTTTTTTGTCTTTCATAAGAGAGCCAAGCTTGTCTTACGTACACTTTTGATACCAATGTGATTGCTGTCTTGTAGGGTGGGACTGGTGACTTGCAGACTAAGAGTTGTGAAGTGTTGCTCTATGAGGGTAACTTCCTGCAGGATGCAAAAGAATTCTGTGATTCCTAGCAACACTAGTGGCAGTTATGGGTGAAAAATATTGTCATAGGGCTGGAAAAATAGGGGCATATACTATTCATTTTGACTTTAAAAGATTTTTTTTAAGTCAATATCCATTATTTCTTACAAGAAATAACATTCCATAGTTCTTTGCTTTATAAATAGATTTGTAGGGGGAACGGAATAGTCTGTTCCATGTTCACCAGGCTAAACCTATCTTCCTAATTGCATTCCACAGCATTCAAACTGCAGCGCTGATAAAAAAAAAAACAACCCCAAACAAACAGCAGACTTCTCTTTGCAACTAGCTTATCCTAAAGCATTTAAAATGTATCTTTGGAGAGCCTAGTAAAGCAAACACGTCACCCGGCTAGTAATTATCCTGAGTAATTAACTGTTAACAGTGTTCTCAGGAAAAGTGTGATATTTTGTTAATGTTCTACAGGAACATAGAAATATAACCAAGGGAGAAGTCTGTTATGAGCATCACAAAGATAGCTGACACAGAAGAGCTAGGGGAGATTGTAATGTGGGAGAAAAGAAGGAAGATTAATTACTGATGCATTTCATGGCATTCACCTTTATGGTTTCAAATCTTGTGGTAGCATCTCTCCTCCAACCCATGAAGAAATATAGGGGTCTGACTCCCGTAAATTTATGAGGTTGTAACAAAGATGTGTTCTGTAGAAGCATTTTTTGTTAAAAGCAGTGTTTCTCTTGAGTTTTCAGCAGCAATAGCCTTTTCCAGGTGGGTGATTTCCAATTCACTTAACCCAGCACAGAATTACTATTTTGCTGGCTTAGTGAAAATTCTGTAGTAACTGAAAGTAATATTCCTGTTTTGTTTTTCTCATTCTGACTGGGACATTTTTAAAAGGNTTTGAAGAAGCTTTAAAAAGGGAGATAAAATAATATGCATATCCTGGGAGAGGAGAGAAGTGGGAAGAGAGAAAAGGGAAAGGCAGCTGACTGGAGAGCATATGGCAGTAGATTGAAACTGGGGAATAATGTGGCTCACAGAAAAAGCCTTCGCTTTCAAGAGCATCCAAAACGCTGCCTCCTTCTCCTCCTCTGTGCCCTTCCCTCTGCTGGCCCAGGGTGAGCCACGCCGCTGCCACGGCAGCCCGGTGGTTCTTCCTCTCCTGCCAGAGCCCAGGCTCACCGGTTTGGGCAGGGCAGCTGTGGAAGGCAGCTCTGAAGGGCAAGGCTGTAGGGCAAGAGGTGCCTGTCTCAGGAGGTGCCTTAGCAAGCAGAAGATGCAGGTATTAGGGAAATGAAGGGAAGGGCCCGGAGGCAGTGCTTTGATGAGGCTCTGAGGAGCGCAGAGAACCAGCTAGAGGTGCTGGGGGCTCCTACTGGAACACGGGCAGCAGGATTGCCTGGATGAAGCCTGCACATACACTGCTGTGTATTTTTTCATGCAAAGACTTGGGGCAGGGAGAGCAGAAGGTGGGCACTGTTTCACTCAGAGAACTGGAGCACCTGGGCTGGGACAGGCAAGAAAGTGAGGATAGGAATAAACAGCAATGGAACAAAGAAGGATGACAAAAGGACTGAAAATACTTTTAAAAAACAATACTTTTAAAAAACAAATAGAAGCTGGAAAACTTCCCAAAGCTGGGAAGTTACTTAAATTGGTTGTTACTTAAACCTATTAGCCTTGAACTTTTTTTCCTCTTGCTTTAGCAGCTTGTGAAGACTGTTTAGGGAGGCAAGGCTGGAGGTAAAAAAAAAACACCTTAAGTGAAAAGTGGAACATCTCTCTGGCTAGCTAGGGATGGAAGAACTTCCTGTGTCTTTGTTTCTCCAGAAATTATGCCTGGTCATTTTAACACTTAGTCATAAAACCTTTAATGTAAGCAATGTGTCCTGCTGCCCAATATTATCAATGGTTTTGTCTTGATTGCAAGGTTGTCTTTTAGTGAAGTGGTTAGGAAATAAACCCCCCTTCTTGTGAGGCAGCTCAGTGAACAAATGCAGCTTTTTGAAATACTTGACAAGATCTGCACTTGTGTTATTTAAAACAGATCAAATATCCCACCTGCCTCAGTGGGCCACTGTGGTGTGGGAGGAACAATCAGCAGCAGGAGCAGAGGAAAACTTTAAGCCAATGTTTCTGCAAAATCCACATAATTCTGTGAATCTGTATCATTTAGGATCCTAAATTACTATTCTACAGTGCCTTTGCTAGAATATTTGCAAGTTCCTCAAAATTCTTCCCTCTTACTGACATCAGTTTGAATTTGCAAATTGCTTTCTCACCTTCGCTGATCACTTTCTAATACCATGCCTGAGGATGCAAAACCATGACTCAGTGGATTATCACCTGTTTATTGGTAAAGTCAGCATAAGAGCCTCTAGAGTCCCTCACTCTTTAGATGTGCTTGTCTAGACTTGGATAAAATCTTAATTTTTGAGAACATGTTAGCTAGCTTCAGCCTAATTATCTAAATCCCATGACCATGCTAATGGACTTGCCCAGCTAGTATCAGAAATTTAGACCGTGTTAGAGTTCACTCACCAACAAACAACAAAATAACCATTCCATTATTGCACTGAGGGCAAAACTTGACTTCTTCAAGGCAGGTGATAAAAAGAAAACAGGGAATCCTATATCTTAAGGAGCTTTGGACAATAGAAAGATAATTATTGGAAACTAACTCCACACTTGCGTGGCTCTCAAATATGTGTTGTGCCCTCACTTTTGATTCACTTCTGATACATGCTGCATGCTGTTACACTCTTTGTTCAGACTACTTGCCCAGCAAAAGTCTGGACACCTCCTTTTTTTACCTGGATCCATTTTCTGTTCGATTGGTGATTTGAGCTGGCCTAGGAAATGGGTCTGACAAGCTCTGAGGAGCGCAGCTGGTAAGGAGAGTGATCATGCTGCTGTGGGGAGATCAGGTGAGCAGCAGTGATGAGCTATGAACTTCTTTTCCACCAACTGAACATTTTTGGAAAGTTTAACAAAGCAAAGATGTTGTTGCAGCAGTGGGATCCACAGATGAGTTGACCACTCTAAGACCCTCTCCTCAACTGAGCCCTATTCACATGGGTCATGAAAAGGCAGTAGGTTGTGCTGCTGCTTTGCTCGCCTGGGCATCTTGATTTGGTTTGACTGTGTTTTGAGTTCCATTGACCTTTTTTCTTCAGAAGGACAGAAATCAAGGTAACTCCAAGTATTACTGAACTGTGGCACCAAAATTAGACATTGCTCACAGTTAATTGGGCAGTTAATTGGGCAGGTCTGTGACTTTATTTCCTGCCTACTGCTGAAATAGTTAACGGTGTTGACATGTAAATTATCTTTACTGTTCGTTTAATAAAGAGCAGAGGTTGTTTCTCCCAAACAGGTACAGTCCACCCAAGGAACCATTACACAAATACCCCAAGACTTGCTCCCAGCTACTTGGTTGCTTAATTACATGCCCCACCTCTTCCTTATCAGACCAGGAACCCTATTTCATCAGCAGCAAAACTATCACAGACACAACATAGCCAGCAGCGTTCTTCAGATAACTGCAATCCCTTCACCTCACACGCACTGCCAAAAACACTGCTGGCCAACTCATTGTCAGGGGGCACGGCTCTCACAGTGGACAGACCAGTGCTAGGCAGAACCTGCCTACCATAGTGCAGATTTCACCAGGGCTGGGATATTTGGACATGGCACAATTGCCATCACACACTTTCCAGTCGTATTTGTCAGACCAGCAACCCTGGTAATCAAAATTGACAACAGCAATGGGAAAGAACCTCTGACACTGTTTTAGTTCTGATTCAGTCCCAGTCAGGTGAACAACTACCTGCCTTTGGGCTCCTTTGCTGCTTCTGGAGCCAGTTTAACTGGTTTGGATCTGGCATGGTCTGCTCTGCCACAGCCAATAGTGCCTGGGGCACCCAGGACAGCCTGTTGTGCCTGTTGGTATTGGAGAGGGTGCTTCGCTCTTGCTCAGTAGCTTTTCTATTCCATGCTGGATGGTCTTCTTAAGAAGGTTGCTACAGATTTGGATGTCATTGATTGTTTTATGACTGTTTGGGTAAGTTCTGGAACTGTTTTAAACCTTGGCTTGTTAAAAATATGAAATACTTGCATAAATAATAGAGTGGATGGAGAATTTCTGTTTCTTAGACCTATCTGGTATTACAGACTTTAACACAGAAATCGAATTGCCTGTGTTCTGGCACAATGCAGGAAGATGCTCAAGACTGGAAATATGCAAGAGGGGAAGCAAAAAGAACAGTGGGGATTTCTATAGGGAAAATATCTGCAAATATCTGTTTAACTGTGGCATCAGTCAGATGAACATATCACACTATCTGTGTAGCTTTGCTGTGAACCAGAGAAGGGAATTAAGTGCATTTAGTTATTTTTCTTTCTTACAGCTTGATTAGGTCCCTTATTCCCATTCCCAGGCACAGCTGGGCACACTGGCACAAGGGAAAGGGTACTGTCAGTGAAATTTGGACAGGTATAAACTCTGTGTGTGTGTGCAGGGGGAAATTATGGTGTTCAGCTACACAACAAGCCAGTATTACTGCTGAAGCTATAGCCTGAGGCACTACCTCCCCACAAAAAATAAAAGGGGGCAGCTGGAATATTTTCATTGTGCCTGAGTTGGTATATCTGCTTTGCAGCACAGTCCCACAAAGTGGTAGGGCTGAAGGACCAGGATGCTGCAGCTTGAGTTTGGGACAAACAGAAGGGGGATGCTGGGAGTTCCTGCAGCCTCAGTGTCTGCACAGGGAACCACAGCCTTGGGACTTCTGGCAAGCTGATGAAGTAATTTATGTGAAGGCTTGGACAGTAACTCAGCACAAATGAAGTTGTAGGTGTAATGATGTTTTGAATCAAAACAAGCTAGTTCAAAATTTAAATCAATAACAAGTGCTTAAAGCTATCATTCAGGAGAGAACTACTACTGGCATAATGGTCCACAGTTTTGAAATGCAGATCAGCAAACCTCTCTGAAGGCCATTTGTTGGGCTTCCTGTGAAAGTATATGTGGTTCCTGAGATAGGCTTTAATGCAAAATGTGTATCAGCATATTCTTAACTGTAGCTATGTGAAGTCTTGTTTACCTGCATGGCTGAAATGAGACATAGGATGTTGTTTCACAATACTTTTAGCTGACATAAGCCAGCACTGCTGCCCAAAAGAGTGCAAGAGTGGAGTTAGAAGATCCAGTTGAGCCAAACTAACAGGTCATTGCTGCTGAAAGGGGGAGGTTCTGTCCTTCTCCTCAGCCTGTCTCCCTGCCTGCTGGCCATGCACTCCTTGACTTTGCCTGCCCTGGCTCTGTATTCCTCTGTTTCTTCAGTGAGCCGTTCCAGCTCCAATGCAGTTAAAGCACATCAACAGTTGTCCCATGGTTTAATGAGCTGATCTGGCTCACTGCAAGGTCACTTGGACTTTAGGGATGCACAAGCCAGAAGGACCTGGCTCCACAGCTGCAGACAGGTGCAGAGGAGAGGGGGAAGGAGGGTGTGGGACTGATGTTTTTTGGCAGCAGCAAGCCAGTAAATTGTCTTGGCTGCCCCTTCTAGCTGCAAGCAGAGCTAACCCTGCTGCAGTCCCACACAGCTCTTGGTTTTTCCTCCCCACCCCACCTCCCACCTTGTGCCAGCACCAGCGTTTGTACAGCCAGCTGATGAACTGTGCCAGGCTCCAAAGCCAAAGCAGCCAAACCATTGCTCAGCTCTAACCAAGGTCAGCTTCATGGATGAATGGCAAGGGGGGCAGGAAGAGTGGGGCATGGGAGTGGAGGGAAAGGACTCAGGGGTTTTATTTCAGCAGCAGAGGCTGGTTAAGGTGTTGGTGAAAGTACATCCCTGCAGGCCTGGTACTGTGGTTAAGCCCTAGAAAATGAGACATAACCAAGTTTCCAGAGCAGATTTGCATGAAGCTCAGAGGGTGAAGGCAGTGGATTCCTCCGTTTCACATTTTGTTACCTGACTTCTTCCAGAGGGTAACTTGACCCAGTTATCCATCTCAGGCAACCCCAAATTTCTCCTCCTGTTAAAATCACCATATGATTTAGTAAGGAGTGTGGAAATGAATCACCTTGTCAAACAAGCAGAAAAAAACCCCACACTGCCTTTCACTTTTTGAACAACATCTTAACTGTTTGTTTGCTAGATATTTGTTTTAAAACATAATAGCTATTGCTACTGCTGAGACAAACACAATGCAATGCCAAAAGCTAAACTGGATTCACTCTTGATTTTGCATTTTTAAGTTCCAGTTACCCAGGCTGTCTGTTTTCAGTTCCAAATCATCACAAAACAACCAGTTTTATCTTCTCAAGAAATGTTGGATTTACTTGAAAGAACTTGATAGATATTAAGAGGCTGTTGGATGTGTTTTAGTGTTGGCTGTAATGGCTGAAGCTTAAAAGCTTGAATTTTAGATTACACAAGTCTAAGGAGGGTAGAGCCAAAAATGGAAAAGTTGGAGTGGCGATGTGATTGTAGCCCACACATTGGCTGCAGGGCTGAAAGCACAATCACACTTTTCTTCAAGAATAGCCCTGATAAGCTGCCCCACAGAATGCTCACGATGTGACTGGGCTTGGAGGAGGAATGGTGCAACATTTGGGCCCCTGAAAGGAACATCTGTATGGCTGTAACCTGCGGGGATGTGTTGGTGGGCTGCAGCGAGAGCCAATAATGGTGATGTGGAGGGTGTGAGGCTGCCACCAAGCACCACTTTTAAGGAAACCTCACCTCCAGCTGTGGCCTTGTTTACATGTATTTAGGCAACTACTCTTTTTTTTTTTATGATTGGGGAAAAAAACCCTCACTTTTCCACATTACACATCTTTACTGCATTGCTTGCACATTTAAAAAGCTCTTTATTATTTGTTTTATGTCGGTGTTTAGTTGGCTGTTATTAGCTAGGTATGCTATTTTAATTGGAGGAATTTCCTTTTATCTATTTTCTTTCTACCTCTGAAAGTAAATGGGGCTTTTTCTGCAACTCCTGCAGGACACTGAAATTTGCTTTCTGTATACATGTATACATATGTATATGTATATGTATACATATA
>VZUA01003254.1:1059-11114 GCA_013401035.1 Horornis vulcanius | reverse complement strand
TTTGGTTTTGTTTTTTTTTTTTTAGTATTCTCCCCTAGCTTTCCACTGGTGAAGTGACAGTGATTGTGTGTCACGCTACTCCATGAAATTCATTTCAGCACTGGAAGCAGGGCTGTCCCTAAGGTGGATTGAAGGGCTATAGCACCATCTACCGGGACCCGAAAGTTTTTCTGAGAAACCGAAAACCTCCCTGACTGAAAGGAACGCTAAATATTCTGACAGTGATGCCGTTCTGGGAATTTGATTGGTGCTCTCACTGGAAGTTTGAAATTTCACTTCTACCTCTGCTTCATCCATTTAAGCTAAATCTTCCCATTTAAAAATTATCTAATTTGAGTTGGGATTCTTTTTTTCAGTGAGATTTTTTTAGTCGCTTTTAACATCATCTGTAAATCTTTAACACATGTGGCAACTGTTCACATACAGTTTTGTTTGAGTAATGTGGGAGTGATGGAACACCAGGTTTGGCACCCTCTTTTCTCACAGCCTTAGCAAATTCTTTGGCATTTAATCTTGAATTGTGAACTTTCCAAAGTGGTGTCTGCTTTGTAGGCCTTGGTTTAACCCCAGCTGTCAGCCAAGCCCCATGCAGTTCACTCACCCCAGTGGGATGCAGGAGGGGAGTCTGAAGGGTAAAAGTGAGAAAACTCATGGGTTGAGATAAATACAGTTTAATAGGTAAAGCAAAACAAGGAATTCATTCACTGCTTCCCATGGGCAGGCAGGTGTTCAGCCACCTCCAGGAAATCTGGGCTTTATCACATGTGAGGGTGCCTTAGGAAGACAAATGCTGTATCTCTGACTGTCCTCTCCTTCCTCCTCCTCCCCCAGCTCTCTAGGCTGAACATAATGCCGTGTGGTGTGGGATATTCCTGTGGTCAGCTGGGGTCAGCTGTCCTGGCTGTGTCCCCTCCCAACTCCTTGGGCACCCCCAGCACTCCCACTGCTGGGTTGGGGTGAGGAGCAGAAAATGTCTTGACTGTGCAAATGATTCCCAGCAGTAGGGAAAATGTATCTGCATTTTAGCCTTGTTTCCAGCACAAATCCCAAACAGAACTCCATAATAGCTACTGTGAAGTGAATTATCTCTGCCCTAGCCAAAGCCAGCATGCCATCAAGGAAGAGAATTTCAGAGCCATCAGAAGGCAGCCAGAGGCCTGGGAAATTCCCAAACTCTGTGAAGCCATCACAGGTAGTCCAGAAGGATATCTTTCTCCCTGTACTGTCAGGTTTCAGAATGGAATTACCATGTTGTAGGCTAGAAGACCTTTAAAAATATCACTGGGTGCCTTATTAGGGACAGGAAAAGTTCCATGGCAGAATAACAAACCAGCCCAGATAAGGAAATTTGCAAATGGTTGTTCAAGATTCTGCAAGGAATGGGTCTAAGTGAGCTGGATTTTGACAGCAGTTTTTATATTGCATCCTACTTTTGTTCTTGTTGCCCAGAGCATCCATTTTCATTCAGATTTGGCAAAAAATGTTCTGAAACCAATTGGCTTAGGTTTCTGATCCATAAGATAGTTCTTTTCCCTTGCCAGCTCCACAGGCAGGAAATTTCAGAAGGAAAGGGAAAGCTGTTTAAGTTGACACTGAGGAGAGTGGGGGCAAAGAATAGATTCATATTTTACATTCCTGATTTGCATACTACTATGCTTGTTTTAATGCATATAGGAAAGAAGTGAACAGAGCAGTCAGGTGCTTGGACATGAAAATGAAGTAGGTAGGCACCTATTTTTTCTCAACTGTCAAATGATGAAAACACTGAAGAAATTAATAGAAGTGCATTGCTGACATGATTGCTTTTTTTAAAACGTTTTTGCAGATAATCCATAAACTCTAAACTAAAAAAGTGAGAAAAGTACAGCTTTGGGTTTTTTTAAAGAAACTTTGAAAAAAACCCAAACCAAAACAGATGCCACAAAACAACAAAAAGTCCCAACAGCCTTCTGCCAGTTCATCTAAGACATTAAAGATAACACTTCATTGTCCTATTTTCCGTTCCCCTTTTGCCACCGCTCTGAAGGAAGAATTAGTTTTCTACTTTATGGTTATGACCTTCTTGGTAATAAATTCAGCCACTGAAAGCAGCAATTTATTAAAATATGTTTGTTTTCCACATGTTGCAGAACACTTAAATTCCATTAAGATAGTTTTCCATACAGCATTTTTTCCATCCTTGGATGTAGCTGGATTACAAGCAAGGAATATTTTTCTGCTGTGTAGTCTCATGGAGGTGCTAGTTGAGCATATTTTGTCCACCCCTTTTTTTTTTTTTAAGAATGTCGTTTTACAGACCTACACTTTCGGCATTCATTGGTAGCAGAGATAAACAAAATAAAATACTTGTAAAAATCTTTACTTTCCTCCATGTAGACAGTGAGGTGGTTTTCCATGGAGAACTTGGTTTTGAATGTACTTTCTTTTTGTCTCTCGCAACTGTAAAAAAAGTAAAAGATACCTTTACTATGATAAGACAGCAGAGATGGCATATTCTTTATAAAAGGAAAAAAAAAAAAAACCCTACCACATCCCAAGCATTGAAATTTTTTCTATTTTTGTGATTTATCTGAATTTCATTTTAAATATGCACTTGTCCTAAGAAAGTCTTTTCTCAGAAACTGTGAGTAAAACATAGTCTTGCTTAGTCTGAAAGCAGATCTAGTCAAACTTTTTCTTGGCTTTGGGTTTATTACATTTGAATCTATGGCCCAGTTCTGCAAGCATCTTGATGTGTAACTTCCATCCTGTTTATGACTACTCACGGTAAGAACAATTAACATATGGAAACACAGTTGAAAGATCATGCAGATAATTTAAAAAAAAAATTGTAATAACTCATCAAATGATCACAAGGAATGAATGTAGGAAATAGGTGTTGTGGACATTCAGAAAAGCTTTGTAAATTTAGATATTCCCTTATCCTTGGGGTGGCTGACCTCATCCCAGTTGAGTAACACACTCCAGTTGGTAATTTGGCATGAGAGCTTGCACAGGGACCCTGGACTCTGAACAGCAGTGGCTGAGGTGCCTGCACAAATGCTCTTCTTCTGATTTCTGTAAAGCAGGAAGAAAGACCAAGAGGAGTGGCAATGCCTGAGGCTGTCACAAATCTCTGCTGAGGGAATGTGAGCCAAAGCACCAGGAAGATACATTTCCATAATCCAAATTACTGAAGATTATATTTCTGCATTTTACAAAGTAGTTGGGTTCACTGGTTGCTATTGTGACCATGTTCTTAGATCCCTGTGACAGAGGGACCTAACAACATGGTTTCTACTGTCTGTCTTAATTTCTCCAAAGAAAGTATATTCAGTTAAATGTCAGGAAAATGACAGTGATTGTTAAAAAAAGCCACTGATTTGCAGAGTAGAGTGATGCTGAAACCATGACAAGTAAGCTTTTTAGGCCAGGGGTCATTTTATTTCTGTTTCTACACACAATGCTTTGTGTAAAGGAGTTTCTGTCTATCAGCACTACAGTTAATTAAGTATATTCTGGTCTTTATTTGAAGGTCTGACACGAACACAATTGAAACTGAAAGTATTCTCTCAGCAGATCATACTGGACATAGGCAAAATTGTTTGAAATGTAACTTTATTAAATTTTTGAATGCATATGTATTTTTAATATATAATCTTAAATTTTATATGGGTTATGTGTGAATAAAAAAATTAAGCTAGAACCATTTTCAAATAGCTTTTGTAATGAATATTATGTCTTCAGCCAGGGAACAAATGCAAATGCATCTCATCTCCAGCTGCAGATGAGTTGAAATGTGGAGTCCCTAACCCTACATGCACACTTTGAACACTTTTTTTTTCTTTCTGCTGACAGCCTTTTAGCAGCATCCCCTCAGGAGACTTATATTATAAAGTGTAATCTATCTTCTGTTTGATGAATTCAAGGATATTTAAAGAAAAATGCTGAAAGAAGCAGACTTGCTGCTGAACCCCTTGTCCTGAATCAATTTCCCAGCCCAATGTGCCTGTTAACAGCTGAAGCCCCATGTACCCTTATGTTAGGATTAAGTATCCTATATGCTAGAATGCAGATATTTCCTTTATCTAGTGCCTCCTCACTCTGACTCCCCCTTTTCTGCCTACACTCTTTAGCCCTGAGCAACCCTTCTGTCCCCACTTTGTCACAGAATGAACCCATCCAAATCAGCCCCAACTGGAGCAGTTCCCCGCTGAAATGTCCATCTGATTCCCTTCTTTCCCAGCTCCACAGCATACCTGGCCACATAAAAGCACTTGTTTTTTTGAACACCGATCACTTTTTTCTTCTTGTATTCTTTCAGCTAACTTGGAAGGATCAGCTGGGAGAGCTGTTGTGTAAGAAAATACAGCTTAGCAAGTGGTGACTCAGTAATCTGTATTGTCTGGTATCTTCTGAGTTGCATCAGAAATGGAAGAACAATAGCAGACTCTAACTCCCTGGAGACTCTGAGTTTGGTGTTTTTGTGTTTGGGTTTTGTTTTTTTTTAATAAAAGCAAAAACATTTGTCAGTGACTGGAATGTCTTGGGATATTACACTGAGACCACATATTTTAGTTGAGCTTTAGTAGGCCTTCTAACTGGAAAAAATGCACAAAAAAGAATTATTCAGTGAAAAAAAAAAAGATAATTTTTTTTATATCTACAAAAGGCATTGCTTTTTGTATTTGAGTTCTTCTGAAGTGCATTGTGAATGTAACTGAAAATATACTGCAAAGGACTGTGTAGAAAGATATAGCCTCAAATAAACCATGTAAGAGAGCTTTCTTAAGGCACAAAAAAATATGAAAGTGAGAATAAAATACCTCCAGGCCTCTATTTTGGAAACAAGGCAAGTGTTAGACTACATTTCATTTTTGTATGCTAGCCATCCCAATCACTTAAAATAAAACTGATCCCAGCCTTTTCTGCAGGTAAAAACATTTCAAATGTGTAATATGTGCCCTTCTCACTTCAGCCCTTGACCACAGTCTTTATTCTGGTGTGCCATAGAAGGGAATTAATCCCCTCACAGTTTATTTTTTTTCCTTCCTACATTCATACGTTTTCTGTGAGACTGTGAGCCGTCCTATCTGTGTGTGTCATAAAACAAATATTTGAATTGTATGTCATTTTAAAATAGGCCTTTCAAAGGAAAGTGCTTTAATTAACATTTACTTTTATTTGCAAAGGAGCATTGAAGATCCTTTATATCCGAATATAGGTCGCGGCTCCCAAAGAATACCAACGATGTATGTAAACTCTGCTATTGATATATTAGTATCACACTCCCAGCCTTATTAATTCTGCACTTGTGAATTGGTTGTGAAGCACTAATTATTTCTATTAATTTCAATTTCAGTAACGTGTGGTGACTGCAGCAGAGGTGTGAGGCTGTGGTAGAAGGTGAGGGCCACATGGAACAGCCGGTTCTCGTGGGTGACAAGCGGGAGCCAGCCTTTGCTGCAGAGGGGCAGCAAAGCACAGGCTCCGTGCCTGGCACAAGGTCACCCTGAAGCCTTTTGCAAGGAAACCCAGGAGTCTCCAGCTGGTACAATGGTAGGAAAAAAATTCAAGCATCTCCACGCTTTTGTAGCGATGATGATAATTGGCAGATCATTAGGAGCAGTGTGGGGGATGGGGCAGGGCTGAACAAAAATCAGATGTGTCCCCGTGGGCCCTCAGCCAGGCTGTGCTGGGAGCAGGTTCTGCTGGGGTTATCCCTCACACACACCCACAGGGAGCCCATGGAGTGAGCCCTGGATTCCTCCCGTTGCCTGCAAGGAGCATATACATGGGGATTTCTTCCTATGTTTGCATTGAAAACCTGAAAGTGTGGGGATTTGTTTCCTCAGGTGTTGGAGATATAACGGGCAAAAGTAATGAAAATCTGCTAAAGACTGAAAATAATAAATTCCTCATATTCTCCCCATCTTCTCCAACCCCCTGGAGCATATGAATTCATTGGCCAGATAAGCAGGATTCTTTATGCACTTGGCCACGCAATCTTGGTTTGTATCCAGGGGACTTTACAGGTGTAAAATTAACCACAGGAGAGCTCTTCTATTGCTCACTGACTACAGTGCAAACATATGGGGGACTACAAGTGAAAAATAATTAAAACAATATTTGAGTACATGCCTGTTCTCTCATCTTATATGTACAAGACATGCAAATCCATCTTTTGGTTGTTGTTGTTGTTCAATATCTTAATGCGGAAGAGTTTTTAAAACATAGTTTTCTCTGTGAAATAGCTCCTTTTGGAGACAATTTGCCTGTGCTGAGAGCACGGCGGTGTCCAGAAATGCACACAAAGCCAAAGGTTTTATTGCTTGGCATGAACAACAGAATACCTTGGAGTGATCCTTTGAAAATACTGTGGCAGACTTCTCTAGCTTGGCTGCCAGTGCCTTTCCATAACATACCTTTAAAAAAATAAATCTGGATTTAACTGATACTAAAAGGTCATGGTCCATCAGCTACACTAAAATGTTTTTAAACCTGACCCAATACACATCCATCCAATAAACCAGGGAGGCTCCTTCTGAAATTTTCTTCTATCCAGTACAGAAAATATATTTTGAAGTTCACCTAGACACACACTTACTCAGCAGTCCAGAGTGGTTCCAAGTTAAGTGGGTTTTTTTATGAAAAACCCCTCAAACCTTCTTAATTATATCTTTTCTTTCGAGAGACAGGAACAGCTGCAAAGGTGCCATTCTGATTTCTCTGGTAAGTAGCCTGCATTTTATTTACTTATTAAGACCATTTAACACTCCTGAAAGGTGCCAGTTTGAGAGCTGAAGAACCTACAATTCTTCTTTTTTTTCCTCTCTTTTAATTTTTTTTGAAGTGGCCAGAGCTACTGTAGCACAGGCGGCTGTGTCATTAGCTTTCCTACAGTGCCTTGCAAACTCAAAAAAGAGAGGGATTCAGTCAAATTCGTCCCTCAAGTGGGAAGTGTTGCAGAGTCACTGAAACTGGAGTGGGACCAAGGGGAGAAGAAACAAGGAATACGAATATCAGGGACAGCAAAGTGCAGGGGAGAGAGTGTGGGTGGACAGAAATGAAGCACAGCACTGCCAAGGAAAGCAAGGATGTGCCTCCAAAGAGGCAGCAGACCCCACAGTAGCTTCATGCAACAATGACATGGCAGATCTACTCCCACCTCAGATGCTGATCTGTTGTCTCAGTTTTCCCTCGCCTGAATTAAAGCAAATTATGCTTCCCTTCTGATAGCACTGTGCACCTGACTGAGGATCTAGAATATATTGCTCTTAAAATAGATCAATATTCATATATATCGTTGTATTTGTGTGCAGAGTGACTGAGGATTTCTGCCCCAGTGTTTGCCATCATAAATTACAGTGCAACTGCTCCAAACTATTAGTAATCCACAACTGGCAATTGCTTTGGGGATTGGGGGGGGCATATCACAGCAATTACATCTGCAAATATGGTATGGGCTATGTTCTAGTAGCTCTTATTTTTTCTAAAGCAGCAAACAAAAAGAAACAATACAAACCACTTCCTGGTTACAAATATGAAATTCATTAGATCAATTAGTGCCAGAAGAAGGAACATTTGGATCCATATTTGGGGTCATTATCAAATCTCCTTCTTACATTTATTGCAATCAGCTTAATCTAATGCCCCTCACCCAGTCTTGTGTGTGTGACTGCAGGTGTGTATATGCACAGGCACAGAAAACATATATCCATTATTTGCATGTAGAAACACAGCTGGTTAACATTATTTCACTAGTATGCAGGCGTGTGTAAAATTTCACGTAGAACAGTTCTTTTTAAACACTGGCTTTGGAGATTGACCTCTCAGAACTATTCCCGTGGCCCAGCTTCCTACCATGAGCATCAGCAGGAGTGGATTTACAGCTCAGCTGTAGCTGAATGCAGGTTTGCAGTATGTTACAGCTCTCCTTTAGCCTGGGTTTGATTTGCACTGCCATTCCTGGTGGAATGGGGTTCAGCTAAGTGAGCTGAAGCCCAAGGAGGGGTCTGGCTGCTAGAGCTGCAGGAGCCTGAGCCAGTGTCAGGATATTGCCCTGCCAAATGCCAGGTAGTTTAAAGACTGTGCCAGTCCACAGCACCATTCCAGCTGTACCCCCAGAGTGTGTTACAGCCAGCACAGACCTGGGGCCAAACTGTCCAGGGTCAGCTACATCAACTCTGGTTGTCTGACCTTTGCTCAGGTAATGAAACCTCCATTCTTCTCAGGTCCTTTGGTTTGGATGGGGACAGGACTTACCAGGTTCCTCCTGCAGGCCCCTGTGCCTGTGCCCCTTTCCTCTGCTTAGGGTGACTTCTGGAGGGAATCACTGCAAATTGCTTCATTTTCCTCATCCATTGTCTGCGGTGGGGAAAGATGGCAAAATATCTTAGAGACAGTATAGCTAGAGATGATCTTACAGTACAAGTGGAAAAAAGCAGTTGGAAGAGGAGAATTAGGCAACCCTCTCCCACATCCATGCAGGGGCAGAGTATGAGGCTGGCAAAAAAGTCAGTCTTGCACTGTCTCTCCTTGGTTTTAAGGGCCCAGTGTAGAGTTCGAGACTTCTTCACAATAAAGTAGCTGGAGGCTACTACCTGAAGGCAGTTTACTTAAATCCTAACTGGATTATTTGGGGAATCTGACGGGGTGCCAGGCTGGCTGCCAATGAGGAAGTAAATACTTAAAAACAAGTATTTACTTGTTCAAGTGTTTTGCCCAAGCTGTGTGTGCTGGCAAGAGGTGAAAAATTAAACAGAGCAAAGTGTATGGGCCAACAGCAACCCAGCTTGACTGGAATGTGGAAGTCACACAAAGGAAAGACACACAAAATGTGGATGAGGCATAGCAGTGTGGAGCAGCCTTTGCCTGCCTGGGCATCCCTGCTGGGCCTGCCCACCATCTGTATGACTGCCCCCTTATTTCCAGCTCAGTCATCCTCCCACCTTTAAATAGCACTGCTATTAAATAGCACAGGCAGGCACAAAAACATCAGGCTCATATTTTTCATGAAATTCAGCTCATGATTTTAGTGGATGGAAAAAATGGGGGTGATGGAGATCCGCCTCCAGATGGCTTTTGGAGTCTGATGTGTACTACCCATCTAGGAGGAGTGATAGGGCCACAGGTGCCAGGTCACACCAGCCAGAATCACATTGGGGCAAGTGGTGAGCAGGGCTGGTCAGGCTTCAGCAGGCCATTTGGCCATACTTCTTGAAAGGTATCTTGGATGTGGAATGCACAATTTTAACAATGTCATGCTAACATTAATGTAAGTGCAAAGAGAAGCATTTATTGCTCTCGTGGGAAGTGGGTTTGAAGCAATCAGACAAGGGCAAGAGCAAGGACCTGGGGGCAGACAGCTGGGCCAAGGAAAGTTGCACCAATAATAGACTGACAGGAATGCCCTGTGCCCAGTCTTAAGCACAGAGTAACAGCTGGTTAAAAATGTTCCTTCCAGATCTGAGTCTGCTTTGCCCAAGAGCAGAACAGCAGACCCTTGCTGGCAAAGGCAAGTTCAGTTCTTCTGGCCATCATCTGGGAGGGAGTGATACAGATGGTGAAGAGAAACCATATGGAGTCAGAGCAGGTGTTGCATGAGCCACTGAAGAGCTCTTAGCATCAAGGCATCTATAAGCATGGGAGGAAAGACATTTGCAGAACAACTGCCTGCCTCCCACTTCCCTTTGGGGGCAAAAAATGTAGGTTTTGTCTGAGTATTTTACGCATGGCTTTGATTTTTATGCTTTTCTTAGACCTTATGAAACCCAAATAAGGAAAAATTGGTGGTATGGTCACATAGGGAAGTCCCCACACTAATTTCTTGTGTCTGTGTGAATCCTAACATCACTTGTAGTTCTACAGGAGAATGAAGAGTTCAAACTCAGACTGGGATGCATACATCTGGGATGTGCATATTCCCTTTGCGTATTCCTTCTAAAGTGTCTGGGGTGGGTGTGTGTGTTTTCCTAGTGTGAAGTGAATGCTTTGAAAAGGAAAAACTTTTGTCAATTTTAATGCCTCCTTGACCTTCTGTGGTAAAAAATACTGCAACTACTGAGCTGGAGCTC
>VZUA01003213.1:11469-21670 GCA_013401035.1 Horornis vulcanius | reverse complement strand
TGCCATTTTGTAGAACATCTGGCTGAACAAAATGGCTTTTTTCGAGGGGAGAGGCAAACTTTTTTTCCCTTGGAGCAGCGCTGCCTGTAAGCGGATACTGCTCCGTTCAGGAGGAGTAATGTTCTGCACTGGGGAGAAGGTGAGGTGTAACATACGGGTTGGAAATAGAAACCCCGAGTGATGTTTTATCTACTGCGGGGAACTCAAGGTTAAAAGCTTTCACACCTCACGTGGAAAAATCGGTGTCCTTGCATTCCATTCAAAATAAATTTGACACCCTCTTTCTCTGACTTTATTTCTCGCTGTTCATAATGAACTCTGAGAACAAAAGAAAAGTGAAAAAAAGATAAACTAGGTGTTGAACCTTTAATAAGTGGAAGGGTTCTTCAGTGTGATGCCCTAATGTAACCCTGCTCCACGCAAATTTTGTCAACCTCTTCCCTGGGTCTTCTTCCCATGGGCATCTTTGCTGCTCTGGTGGGGTGGTTCTTTTCCCTAGTTTGAAGGAATACTGCGAAGCAGAGGGTGTACATAGTGAGTGTGGCTCTCAGGCTGCCAGTGAACAAAGCACAGTGCATGCCCCATTCTGGTACAGTGTCTGGGCCAGCACTCAAGTTCAGATCATACAGGAAGGTTGTGTTGATAACCTTTTTCATGCTTCTCACACATATTTGGTCTTGGCAAAGGGATTGTTAATCTAAAGTCTGCTGCAGTTCCCGAGGTATAAAAGCAGCTCTTGAGACAAACCTGAGTGTGAGGCAGCCTACAGTGTTTCCAGACACCTTTAAGGTGAACATCCACAGCTCTCCACAAGAATTGTTCAATGTCTTGAGCACCACGCTCTGGTTCCACTTCCTGCAAGCCCCCTGTGCTCTCTTTACTGACGTGCAAGCAGTAATACCACTCTTGGGATGAAGATTATGTCAGCAGGCAGAGTACTGATCCAGCACATGCTCTGTTCCAGGAAAACACATAGTTGTGATGTCAGGTATCTGTTTTCAAGGAAATTTCTTTTCCCCTGTATGAGGAATGCCCACAGATACATTTACACAAGCTACTCTACTGAAAACTTACTGGAAATTGAAACCTGACCTGGCAGTTGAGGTGAGCTGTGGTGAGCTAATTCCCACCTTTCCTAAATTTCATTTTTAGACCCACTGCACTGCCTTTTTTAAATTTATCTATTTTTTTGAGTCATCAGACACACATTATCCCTCATAATAGTCACGGAACTAAGGTGGCCACAGCAAGGGAAGGACACAGCATCATAAACCAGCAAATATCCAGTTTCTTGAAATGAGAACCTGCTTTCAGAAACTGTTCCTGCTTTTCTGAGACCTAAGATATGATGTGTCATCCTCAAACTCCATCTCACATTCCACCTTATGTCTGGAATTCTCTGATAAAGGCCAAGTGAAAAGCACATCGTCAGAAAACGTTGCTGTTAGAGCGTTGGACGTCTTTTACCTAGCCTGCTCCAAAGCTAGAATTACTGAGTGGAAATCAGTGGAAAAGAGGATTTTCCATCCTAGGAAACACATACATGCAAGGAGGAGGCAATTTGAGGTCATTTTTCCAGTTACTGAGTATAGAGCCAATGAATGTGTGAACAGATCCTGCTGCTGATACAAGCTGCTAATTAAGCTCCATTGGCATGGAAATCTTCAAGGACAGCAGGGTTATGATATATAAAATTTGCTCAGGGAAATCTCATTAAATATAAGAGCTAAGTACCTGAGGAACAGGATGTAGTGGATAAGCAAACACGAGGAGGAAAAATCTGCTTTTAGCAGTTATTTGCAAGTGGTGTATAAAAGGTTCATGTATCAGGTATAGTTCCCATGAAGGTTAAATTATTGACATTGACCTCATTTCTGTTTATTTTAAGTCCAATTCACATCATTTTGCACTGCACTTAGGCCTTCAAGGGCAGTATAAGCATTTACACAAACTGAAGATTGTATTGTCTGAAATTTGAATGAGAAAAGACAGTGTCAGCAAGCGTGTGACTGTGTCTAATGCTTTCCACAGAATTAGTCCCACAAATACAGGGACAAATGTAAGATCCTTGTTTGAGAAAACATTACTGGAAGCACACAAAACAAAATTAAAATTTCCAGTGATGCTCAAATTAGTTTCTTGCATAGCCATCATTTATAAGCTGGCAGAAATAGTCTTAGGAGTAGTACTTCAAGATGATTTGGAACAGCCTGGTTTCTTTTTTTAAAGGAATCTCTGACAGTAATTATGACACAAGTATGTAGTAATTATTCTATTGCATGCTGTTAAACTTGGTGAGATGTCTCTTATTTGTTTCAGGAAATGGATGTAGGTCCTTTGTCCGTCCCTCTGTCAGTTTGTCCCTCAAGCTAACAGGAAATGAAAGGAAGATTCACCTGAAGTCTTCCTTCAGATGACATCAGTTTGAATTTATAAACCACCCGTTCGTGGGTTCTGAATCCAAATAAGGATCAGGAATGTCCCAAACCTCTGCTTTAGCCATTGGTATTCTGATTCATGTTCTTAGTCTTTTCAATTTTTTTTTTCCTACTGAAATCCTACCTTTTTGACTCTTGGCTAGGAAAGGCACATACCCTTATAAGGTTCTCCTGACTTTTGTTGCTCCATTGTATTGCTCTGCAGATAAAGCTCTCCACTTGATTTCCTTTACTGCACACGCTCGTGGGGAGCCACACATGTGACTGGGAGCATGGTCTGTCCCTGTAGCCATTCTTCAGCAAATTCCAGCAGCAAAGAGTGGATGAATCAGTACATAAAGGACCAATCCAAGTCACTTGTTACTCTATAAGTGATCTTAGAAAAAAAAGGCCACTCGGGCTTAATTATCTCCTTCTAAAAGTATTGCTTATAAGGAACAAGAATCATGAAGAGAAAAGGTCAGGATTCCTCTCCTTGACATAGGGAGGCCATTAAACGCTTCCTGCAGTTCCCAAATATTTTGCAAGAACCCCTGTTGTGACCTGAAAATTTCTGAATCATCACATTTTCAAGTCTGTGGTTTTTGTTAGGTCACAGCAAAATCACTTCAAGGCTGCTGAGGCTCTACTGCACAGTGCTTCATTCACTGCTGAGTGTCTCTTCCAGGAATCCGGAACAACGCTCTTGAAGTGAAATCCATTCCTGCCCGTTAGCTGCAACTTCAGGGAGATGTAACTTTACGTCGGCTCTCAGCACAGGAATGAATTTCACCGGGTATAAATGCTCCTTGACAGGACATTAATTGCATCTTTGGCACTCTCAATGGAAATTCCTTCTCTTCTCCCTCCTCCCTAGTCCTTCCCAGCGAATTGAATTGTTCGGTGTCATCAACACAGAAAAATTCATTTCCTTTCTTAGCTGTCCATGGATTAGGATATTTAGTTTGGTCTACCCAAATTGTTGTAGTTTGCCAGTGATGAGAAGTTTGCAGCCACAGCTCTTGTTTTGCATTCAAATCTGCAGTACTGTCAGCCCCAGGCGTTTAGCCCTTGTGAGCCAATCCCTGCAAAATCAGGGAAGCACCTTTGGAGGGCAAGGGGGAAGAGATTTACATTCTTTCTCAGGCAGAGGAGTTCTCCTGCAGCTTTCAGGTTTGTTTTCCTGACTTTCAATGAGGTGTTTGCATCACATACCAGTGATTTAAGAACAAAAACTCAGATCCTGACATGCTTCCTGCTGCCAAAACACCAACAAAAATGAGAACTTTCATTAGACTCATGACAATGGGAATTGGCAGGCAAGTGGCACGGGACAGTCCCTCATTGCCAAGTGAAGCTTCTGGATGGGCAGCACCAGCTTCAAAGAGCTGAAAACCTCTTCCTCATCACATTTTGAGATGTTTGACAGAGACATTCACAGATGCCTGAATACTACCCATGTTTCCCTAAACCCTTTGGACACCCCATCCTGATGCCCCTCCAGGGAGTTCTGCAGCACTTCTGGGAGCCCTCAGGACAGCTCTGGAGGTCTGAGTCAGCATTTCAGGATGTGTCACAAGCACCTCTGATTGGGACTGTGGGACCTGGCTTGGTGTCCGACACCAAGCACAGTGGGGCCAGCTCTTGAAAAGATGTTATTTTAGGCAGAGTTGGAACTATTTTGTCTCAAGTGCTGTTCCATTTCCCAGTTGATGTCTGCCCTGCTCACATTCTGTTGGCTGTTTTTATTTAGTCATTACAGGTTTCTAACAGTTATTTGACTTTTGACTAATAAAGGGTTTTTTCTTTTAATGAAAGGGCAACAGTCAGTTATGTCCATTTTTTTAGGATCACTTGCATCTCCCTCAAATCCCAGAAACAGAGGTGAAACCCTCCCTTTTTCCACAGCACTTTTAAAAGTACTGAAGCAAAGTGAAATAACGGTGATATCACCAGCAGCAGCATGAGGTGAACTTGGCCACAAACCCTGGTGTTTGAGCACAATTCTTTTATTCTCTCCCAGTGAATATGGCATACCACACTGAGTCTTGTTCGGTTATAGGCAGGCCTGGTTAAAATCCAGAAATAAATGCTAGTGCTGGGTTGAGCTTGGCTTGCTGTGAGGAAGTCGAATACACTGAGCAAGCAAACGGCCACATACTATGATGATTATAGGGGAGTGCATAAGGGGTTGAAATTCAGAGTCACAAAGGGCTGAACTGAGCCAGGAGCATCCAGAAGGGAAATGTTTTGGCTCCAAGCTGCAGTTTGTTCCCTGTTTCTTTCTTACCCCTTCCACCCAGCATTACATGGAGCCAAGGAGTGTGGATAGTTCTTTGCTGCCAGTTTTGAGAGGGTTTTCTTTTTTTCTTGTTTCCTTTGTCTTCTTTTACTGTAAGTAATCTGATTTTTTGGCTGCATTCTCAGAGATGAGAGAAGCTCTCACTTTCACTTGTTTTTCAGCCCTGCCCAGAAGTTCTCATTGGCCTCCTGCTCTATACTTTCCAGCTTCTGGGGTAGAACTTGAGTCTTCTCCCTGTCTTCATTCTCACTTTCTTCTTCTTGCTTTTCCACCCTCTGCCTTCCAGCAATCCAGGCCAGCAAGATGTTCCTTGGTTTCTGATTTATTTATTTTAACTTTGCTGTTTCTATGGCCCAGCAATGGTGTCACTTCTCCTGTGGGATTTTCACAACTCTTTCTCTTCTGTGGATGGGAATCCAGCCCAAGGAGAGGCCCAGAATAAGGCAGAAGGGCTGTTTCTGACTTAGTCAAACCCTCTCTGGAGGCTGAGCTTCTAGCAAGAAATTGTAATAAAGCAGGCTGGAGTTTCAGTCTGTGTCAGTCTGTCAACTCATAATTAGTCTAAAGCCAGGTGTGATTCTTCTTGCAGGTGTGATTCTTCTCTGGGGAGCTTTGCCAAGGGACAGTTCTGGTTCTTTATAGGCATCAGTATTGAAATGGTTTTTTTCCTCCTATCACTTCCACTGGAAACCTCTAATGAGAGTCAAGCTGGCCAATGGAGCTATCTTAATCCTAATGTCTCATTGCTTAATTGTTTCTGGGGTGGCTTCGTGTTGCCTTCCAGTTGTGCTTGGATTCATTTGGGTTGAAAGCTGGGCCTCGTGGCAAAGGACTTCCTATACTGACTCAGAAAATTTCTGCTCTGTCATTAATCCTTTGAATTCCTTCTTTACTTTCAACTGTTGATTATAGTGGGTTAGACTTTTTTTTCCCTGTCACTCAAAACTGATAATAGCCTGCATAGGTTTTTTGATTCTGGTCCTTGTTCTGGTTTGGGGTTTTCTTTGCATCTTTGCATCTGGCTCGGAGCTCGTATTTTCAGTTTGCAGTGAGCTACTTATCCATGAAATCATCATGAAATCACACAGATTTGGAGCTTTCCAACAACTGTCACTCACTTCATTTACCTTTCTGACAGTATTTATAGAGTTTGCAGTGTCCTCACTCTTGAGATGATGAATTACTGTAGTAACAATAAATATACATGGTTTTCATGGGTCATTTTACATAATTCTTTCTGCCACCTAGCCTGATACAGCCACACCAAAGGAGTTTGTGTGGAAATGGAAGCTTTATCACTGCTAGGGTTCAGCCATGATGTGCGTGGGATTGGCTTAGCTAGAGATGCTGCAAGAGGTTTTCCACTGGGACATCACAAGTGAAAACAAGTCAGTTTGCCTGGAACAAGGAGCCATGCCCATATTCCAGGAATATGTTTCACTACTTCCAAACACACACTGATTTAAAGCTTCAAAGTGTTTTGCAGGAAAGCTGGTGATTCAGACACATCTCTCCTCGTGCAGAATTCTCCTCTCAAGACCAGCCAGCACCTTTGAGTGCTGGGCAGAGGGATGGCTTCATAGTTTGGCCCACACTTTGTTGGCTACAGTTTTCCTGTAATGTTATGGGAGCAGTGGCCAGGCAGGTACTTAGGCATGGATGGATGGAAAACTAAATGTCTTACCTTACAATAAGGTGGTTGCAGTGCAGCCCCTTGAACTGAGAAAAAAAAAAAAAAAAAAAACAAAAAACTGAATAGTTTGACACTGTTCTGAAGAGGAAAGTTTCTCTTTATGTTGTCCAGGATAGCTTCTGGCAACACCAAAAAAGCTGAACATCATTATTAAGTGAAGTAGGAAGTGTTTCAAAGATGCATCATATCTTGTGGTCATATGCTAAAAACAAATATCCCAAAGCTCTTGATGATGCATCTGGTGTTTGTACTGATTGAATGTGTCCCAAGCCAGTTATATTTATTGGAGGCACATTTTTGCTTAGCCAGGTCATGCAGAAATTGAAGTAAACATTACCTAAATACGTATCATCATATTGGGGTATTAATCTGGCAGGATTTGTATAAATCCACTTGCTGTCCATTCCACATCTGAAAGATTTATAGGGGAAGGTAGAAGCTTCAGAGTCTGGAGATATACATTGCTTCTGCATCTGATTATAGTCTCCAGATTTATGTACAACATGGAAAGAGGTCGTAGCTCACCTTCCAGGAACAGCATTCACATTTTCCATAGACTGTGTTAGCATAAAGTGAAGATTATGTGCTCGTAAAATGAAGGGAAAGTTTTGACAGAGGGTCTCTTCAATTAATTTACAATCAAAAATGCCATGTATAGTATTGAAAATTAGTGCTACACAAAGAATTTCTCTCCTGACGGACTCTTCCTTCTCCCTTTTTTCAAATTGTGTTTCAGTGGTGCACAGGGACATAGAAATGGAAAGCTGCAAAGGGCCTGTATAAGTCTTGTTTCTTTAGAAAAAGTTTTCCTGAAATATAAATTTGAAAAATTACTCCTTTTCCTCTATGAAATAAAAGAGCCTGGGACATTTCTGATGGGGAGGACAAAGTGGGGAAGAGAGACACGTCCCTTTGATAGGAATTTTTATAGGAGATGGAGCGTCTGCGCACGGGAAAGAAATCTTTAAGACAACAGAATCCTAAGGATCACAGAGAAATCAGTAGTGTTTTACCAAGGTTGGTGTAAGATGACTCTGTGGTAGAGCTCTGGGCTCTGGAGTGCTGGTGTTTAAACCCCTCTGAAATGCAGGGGGCTCAGGCCAGCCTAAGGACGTCTACCTCCCATGTGTTTGTGACCTAAGGCTGTCTGACAGCCCAGGTCCCAGAGACTTGTGAGCCTGAATCTCCTTGCAAGACAGTAAATGTTGGTGTCCTAGTGCCTGAGTCCATACAGCCATGTCATTTATGCCCCTGGCTCCTGTAGAAACAGGGTCTGGTAGAAACCTTGCCA
Source organism: Horornis vulcanius (assembly GCA_013401035.1). NCBI lineage: Eukaryota > Metazoa > Chordata > Aves > Passeriformes > Scotocercidae > Horornis > Horornis vulcanius. The sequence continues at coordinate 13,967 of VZUA01003213.1, read as the reverse complement.
TGGGAAGCAGATCACCTGGAGGAAGCATTGTTAGGCCAGAGGCAGCTCAAGGCACTGAATTCCTTGCTGTTGTTGGCTCTCAGCTTGGAGATCTGTGAGAGTTTGAAAGGTTCACATTCTGACCCTGCAAAGAACAATTCAAGTGTGTAGTGTAGCTTTACCTATTGCAGTTATTCCACTATTTGATTTACCTCAGCTGTCACCTGAATAAAGGCAGGCATGTGCTTTGTTTATCCAGAGCTGGCTCCCTGTACCTCTGTGAGCAGCCTTGAGGTACTTTGGTATCCTTAGCCTTGCCACTGGGAAAGTGTGTATGAATAAACTGCATGACAGGGTCATAAATTACAGGGAGAGTAGAGCAAATCTTGGCAGCAGATCACAGCTGCTGGAGAGATGAGAGCTGTGGCAGACACATGAGGAGAGAAGCAAAGGAAGACTAATATTTAAGAGGAAGGCAGAAACTTTACTACTAGACTTTGCTCCATTGAAACAAGACCATTTCTGACTTGGTTTCTTTGGGAGCAGGCTCAGTCTCCTAATTTCTGTTTCATGTTTTTCTTTTTGTCTCATCTTTCAGGGAAGGACCAATGCTTTAAGACCATTAGAAATTCTTCCTTCTTTATAGAAAAGCCAAACTCAAAATCGTGAAGTGATTCTGAAGCAGGCCAGAGCAATCTCACAAAAGCATACCTACTGTCCACCATGTCCATCTCCAAATCCATGGAGTGCAGCTATATCCCTAAATTTGTGTGTCAGCCTTCAGAGGACATGGGCCTAAATATTCTTTCCATGTCCATTGTCCATCACAAACTCTAAGCACCGTTACTGTGTAAAATTAATTTTTTTCCTTTGAAGTTTCATACGCTTATAACATTCTTATAAGTGTATTTGAAAACCGTGGTGTGACTTTAAGATACACTTGGAAAACCTTCAAACAATTACAAATATGCACACCAAAAAATCTGTGCTTGGATGAGGTAATCCACAAGAGGGTTTCCAGTTGGCCTTTTGAAAACCAAGTATTTTATATATAAATGTCAACGTTAATTAAAAATCAACACAGAACAGGAAATAAAAAACCGTAATGCTGTATTGGTTATGATCTGAATACACTGATTAGGTATTTCTAAGAGTTTATTCCTGCTCTTGGAAGCAGTCAAGCTTTTTAAAAGAAACAAACAGATATGCACCCACTGGAGGATGCAGCCCACCAGATGATTTCATACTGAAATGAACACGTGGAGAAGAATTTTCAAAAACATTGTGGGTCCTTGCACAGTGCCTGGTTATTAATGAAAATGGAGCGTCCTAATCCTTTTGGCATCTAGAAAAATCCCTCCCATGATTTAAGCATACTGGGCAAAGTCCCCTCCCTGGAGAGCTGTGTAGGTTCATCCCATGAATCAGTGAGACCTCATGAGTTAATATTTGTGTGTTTGTGCTCTCAGCTGGCTTTTTTGAGTGGTGCTAAATGGCTTTTTAGATCGGGTTCTCAGATACACAAAATGTGCCTTCCAACACTGCTGGTTACGGCCAAGCTGCAGGAGGAAAGAGGAAATGGCCTGAGCTTAATCCATCCTCAGGACAATCTTAAAATGATTAATTTGTGGTTGTCCTTGAGTGCCACCCAGCAGGTTTCAGTGCTACCGAGTTGTTCCAGAGATCTGTTTATTTATTGGTGCTGCATACATTACTGCCTTTTTTCAGGGATGGCAGAAAATGCCAGAGCATCCCAGGCACACTTACGCCTTGCTAGTGAGGCACACGCTCGGAAACATTTTGTAAGTCACAGCATTTTAATCAGGGGTCATATGGAGATAAAATTAATTTAAAAACACTGCCCCATGGTGTGTTCAGTGCTATGCACACCATTTGTTTTTATGAGTGCACAGGGACACTGCAGACCAGCCTCAGCTAAGGGTGACTGCTTACATCTTTAAGTCCTTTTAGGTGAAATTCTCTCCTAAATGGTAGAATATAAATAAACTGAACTGCATTCACCTCCATGGAAGGTAACACTTTCTGGTATTCAAATGCCACACTAGATATCAGTCACTGATTTGTTTTGCCTTATTCGAAGAAGAAACTTCCTTTAGAAAACTGATTTTTGGATACTGATTTTAAGTCCAAGCTTAAGTTCAGGCTGTTGTGACCTGGGAATTTTAAATTTATAATCATATTCAGATTTGTATTCGTGTGTCTACTAAATGTAAATTCAGTCTAAATGAACAATGGACATAATGTTTATTGAGTGGGAACTAGAAGACTTGACTTTGTTAAACTGGTGCCAGAAGAGGAAACACCAGGGAGAGCATCACAAACATCATCTGTGAGTGATGACTTCCCAAAAATAAAGGGGGTTTTTTGTAGGGAAAAGGCACAGCAAATGTCCATAACTGTCTGAAAAGGACCAGAAATCAGTCCTCAGTCTTTCCTGCTGCAAAGGACTCTGAATGAGGCCACAAGCAACTGCTGAATCCTTCAAAGAAGAAAGGAAA
>VZUA01003193.1:3928-17327 GCA_013401035.1 Horornis vulcanius | reverse complement strand
TCTCTTTCTCTCTTTCTCTCTTTCTCTCTTGTTTTTTCCTCTCTTTCTTTTTCTTCTTCTTTCTCTCTTTGTCTCTTTCCCTCTCTCTTTCTCTCACTCTTTGTCTCTTTCTTTCTCTTTTTCTTTTTGCTCTTCCACCAACACCCAGAAGATACCTTCTGTAATTTCACCAGCCCTACCTATCTTAAGGTCAATACTCAGAGCTGTCCTGACAAGCAGTGAGGGATATATGTCTGCTTTTGGGGTTGAAAATGGGTGCCATGGGATTGTCTCCACCATGTGAATCCTTGAGGTGGTCAAGGAAATCCTTCCCCCATCCTGGACATCCAACCCTCTTAATTCACCTCAGCTTATGATTCTACCTAATATATTACTGAGACAGCAACAGGGATAAATATGTCAGCCCTTTAACCAGTTTATCAGCAGCTTTCCATGGCTTTTTGCTTTGAAAACGAGAGGCTCTATTTCAACAATTTGCTTCCTGAATATCTCCCCTGACATCCTGGTAATGCTAACAGCACAAGGCCCCATGTGGACCAATAACCTCATTCAAGGACACTGGGAGGTTGAACAGCTCGTCCAGCGTCCTTTACGGATCGGGAGACCAGAAATGCCATCCGTCCAGTGTGACATTACAGAGAGGGGAGCAGTATGCTAAAACAGCACTCTGGGCTCGCTGGAGAGTAGTATTTCTGCCAAGTACCACAGCTCAGCCTGGAGACAGACCGCTTTTGTTTTAAATCTCTCTGGCTACACTTCCGTCGGGATGATGCAATCCTCGAAGCAAATTAGTGTACACAGGAATCTCCATTGCACTGGAATATGTCATTAGAAATAACTGGTTTTAATGATGTTTTATCAGGGCTATGACAGAGTCAGCGAGTCATCTGAATACAAGATGTTGCTCCTCTGCAGTAGCTCAGGCTGTGCCAGAAATCCAGACCCTGTGACTAGTCTTTGAGTCTTTGTTGTTCTTTAAATGTCCTCAGTATGGAAGGAGGAAAAGAAAGGAGGAAAGCTGGGAAAAGCTGTTCTGATTGCAGAACAACTTAGGCTGAAGGTTAATATTATTTTTGCCCTGCTTATATTGGTCCCATTGCAGAAAAAATATATACAGCTTCCCCACCTTTAAAGAGGTTTGAAGAATAGAGAGGTTTGTTGTTTTTTTTTTCTTGGAAATCTCTACATCTTCTCTCTCCAAGTCCTAAAGAAAAGACTAATGATAAACCACTGTTTAGGTCATGGGTTGGAACAGAGGAGAGCAGACTTCAGTTGTCACTGTCACAGATATCCTGGGTGATCTTTGGCAAGTCATTTAGGCTGGTTCTTTAAGGCTGATTTCAACAGGACATGCCTGGAGACCTGAGCTTCAGCTCTTGTCTCAGCTGGTCATCTCCAAATGCCTTCTAATTCATCTGGCTGCAAAAAAGCTACATCACAGTGCAAAAAAAGTCATGTGGTGATCCTCCACAGGAATCTCAGCAGCCAAATGAGAAGCAACCCCAGTGGGGATGCTCGTAGCTCACACAGACGTTGAAAGAATCATCGTAAGAAAAAACTGTAGACATGTAAGTTGTCAGCTTGTGAGAGGTGGTTATTCGCTCTGGTTTGTGTCTCACAGACCCTCTCCAGAATTTCCTTAAACAAGACAAACTGCTTCCCCTGCAAACAGCCAAAAAGGCTGGTTTTCCTCCTGACATTGATTAGTTTCTCTAGAGCTAGGAGAGGCATCATCATATCCAGAGGAAATTAGAGGGAGGTGGCAATGTGTTGTCAATAGAGCTGTAAGAAATTAGGAAAAACTGCCTGGGGAAACAAGCTGACTTGTGTTTCTTTTTTGAAAGGTCATCAAGATTAGGAGTCTTGGGAAAGCTTCGCTAAAGTCAGTGGAAAAAAATTACAAGTAGGGAAATGAACTTGGGCAGCAAGAAATTAAACACACAAAGAAAGAAACCTTGAAGTTGATCAAAAAGGCTTCAAGAGGAAGATGCTGGTACCGTACACCCAGCTGCAGGGATAAGAGAATTCAGGGGGAGGGAAGGTCCCCATTTTGTGGAATAATGATGTGGAATAACACCTCCGTTGTGTGGCATGGCTACATAAGATTGCTTGGAAGCAGAGCTGCAGCAAGATGGTCAAGGTACAAGTCACACCAAGTGTAACTCACTGATGAGCAGGCACAGTGAAAGCCCCATGCTCAGGCTGGTGAAAATATAAACATTTAACTTGGGAAACAATTGTCTGCACTGAATGATGAGGCAGGAGGTTGTTTAAAAGTCAGACAGACCAAAGAAATGCTGACTGACTTGCTCTGCTTCATCAAACTACTGAAAAAGCCAGAGGTTAGGCTACTGGGCTTGTGACACCTCAGAGCTCAGTACAGGGTCTTGAATGTAACCCTTGCACTTCCAAGCCAAGTGTTTTACATGTATGATTTCTTAGTTGGCAGGAGTCAGTATCCACATGTCCCTTTCTTATTTTCTATCATCCTTACCTTAAGAAACTCACCCTCCAAAAGTCTCACTGAAGTATATTTGTTTCAGGGAAGAAATTTCTTTTGATCAGTGGTTCTTTCCTGAGTGGTAATTTCTTTGGAAGATTCCCATTAAGATCAAATTACAACAGAAGTGGAGAAGAAACTCCATTTTCAAAGCACAGACCCACTGTGTGCTTTCAAAGAAAAGCCTGAAAGACAGAACTTTCTCCAGGTTTCACTGGTTGAACTTTCCTCAGGGTTTTCACTGGACAAGTGATCCAGGACAGAAACCTTGGACAAATGCATCACTGCCTGTTCCTAAGGGTTCATTCCAGCTGGACTTCAACTTTGCTTCCTAAACCTACAGCAGCGCCATTACCCTATGTGGAGCTTAAAGCAGCAAAAATCATAAGAATAGAAAATGACCTTAGGCTGTTCTGATCATTTTCTCAGGAGATTATCAGTTATAAATAGATCACCCCTACTAGGAAATACCAAAGAGGCTCCTTCTCCCCAAGAAGGGCAGAAGAAAACTTTCTGCTCATCCCGGGGCAGTTCCAGGTTGGTGCAGGGTGAGTGACACTGCTGGAGCTGGATTATACCAGCTTGTGAGCCACAACCATGTGATGCTCTAAGAAAAGGCACAGGTCAGACGTCTCCCCTCTTTTCATCTTTCTGATTTCTAGCACTACCTAAAAAAGAATTTGACACCAAAGAGGTGTGAGACAGCATGTCAGAAGAGAGGTTAATTTGGGACAATTTGGGGTGGATTTCTACATATTCAGAAAAAAAAGAAAGAAAAAAAATTTAAAAAATTAAAAAGTTGAACCTGGTCTGTTAAAGTTTGTAGGTAGCTTTGTTCTGGCAGGGACTGTAAATCAGCCAGCACCCGTGTGCAGGGTGTGGAAAGCTTTGGCACCTCAACACCCTCTCCACCACTCAGCAGGATCAAAGAGCCATGTGCTCTGTCACCTTCCATTCCAGATCCATGCACCCAGAAATGAATGGGGCAAGCTTGGCAGAATAAATGAGAGATTTCGACATGTACAACAGATTTGATGTCTTCTTGTGAAGACATGCCAACCCTATCCTTGGGCAACTCGAATTACCTTCTCAAATGCTTTTTGCACATCATTGTCACCCATATGAATGGAAAATGATGCCTATGAGCACGTACAGTTGGGAGCAGGGAGCAGACACTAGAAGAGTTTCACTCCAAAGCTCAGATATTGCAACATTTCTTTAGCCTGACTCCTACCTGCCCTGCACTCTCTGGCCAGCTCTCGCCTCTGTGTACGTGCAGGAAAGCTGCCAGGCAGCTCCTCTATCTGCATAGCACCTTCAGCTCTGATCCAGGGGATGTACAAGAGACAGGAAGCTCCACTTTCCGTTGTTCAGGGCATTGAGAAACCCCTGCATACAGAGCTGGGTGGCATGGTTACTTGCCAGCTTCTCCTCACAAGGCTGCTGCATGCTATGGAGTGATTAGGGAGACAAAAGTACAGGTACCTTTATTTAAAAAGAGAGAACAAACAAGCAAAACTGTTTGCAAAAGCTACTTTTGTCATCAAAGAGCAACATAATTAACATCCTTTTTATGTCTCACTAAATATGAAGAGTAAATGAGCACCTTCTGATCTCCAGACTTCTGTGTTTATTTCTCAATTTTGCTATTGCTGGGGGACAAAAGTTGCTTTTCCCAACAAGCAGGGCCTCTCACAATAGCAGGTAATTAGTCAAGGGGCCCGAAGGAATCGAATCTTGTCAAGGGAAACTCATTTATACAGTCAGGTGATTAAGGCACATGATTGTGGCTGAACACTGCAGTGGCCTATTGAGATAAAATTGCACGCTTGTCACATGCAATCGGTGGCATTGGGAAATCACTATTTTCACACAGGCATCCCTTTTCCCCTTCAGGAAACCAGAAAGTGCAGCAAATCAGTTTGTGGGGGTTGTGTGTTGTGCTTGGGGTGGGATGGGGAGACTGGCCCTCTGCTGCTGCAGGGGAGAGATGTTGCATGGTCTGACTGGGATGGGGAAAGGATTTGGCAGTGATGTTCCCTGTGATGGCTCTCAGAGTAATCACCATAATGTGTCTCACTTTAAGAAACCTTTTCCTGGGAAGATTGAGGGTCTTTTTATAAATATTACCTATAAATAAGCCATGCTACCCCATGTGAGCTGCCCATGAGCTATAATTAGGGCCGTGATGAATCCACATTGTTATGGACCCGCCTGACATCAAATATCAGGCCTTAAATTTCCATGAGTGCCAAATGCAAACATGGAAGAGCAGACACCCTATTCCATTTGTTGAAAATAAATGTCTTATTTACGTTGCCCTGGTTGTAATCTCTATCCCCAAGCTGCTATTATTAACTCCCACGAGTTTTCTCACTGAGCTGCTCATCGGACAGCCAAGCAGGAGACAAAGATCTTGAGGGAGGCAGGAATGTCACGGGAGAGGCAGGATTAGGAGCACGCTTTACTTAGAGAATTATTTTCAAAGCCTGTGGATGTTTAGGCCTTTATTATCTCCCTAAGAGCAGCATGGTTTCTCTCTGCCTCCAGACACCAAGGTGTGACCGGCTGCTTTTGCAGCTTTAATTTGCCGTACACAGAAAGCTCAGGCAGTCTTTATGTGATCAAACAGACATGACATTCTGCACATTATATCATGACTGATATAACTCTGTTTCCCCCATACTGTCCACCTCTACCACCTCTGAGCCCACCCCCATCCAGGTTGTCCCAGCATCAGTCTGGTTGCAATGCAGTCCTACACCTAAGCTTTGCTCCAGAGGATCTGGCAGGGGAAGAGAGTGAACCAAAAACCCCATCCATGCAGCCTGGACAAAGGAAACTTAAGTTCAGCCCACTCTAAAAACTACAGAAGTGTCCAGCTTAAGCCACCTACCACCACTGAAATGGCCTGAAGTTGGAGGAGACAGGAGAGCTGTCACAGCTTGTACCACCCATGGGAACGAGCATCATCTCACAGTGCAGACACCAGGCCTGAGCTTTGCCCTGGGGCACAAGTGAAGGTAATTTTGAGCATCTCCTAAAAACCACCCTGAGCTTTTACCTGCTGACATTGGGAGCTGAAGCTGCAGCATCAAATGAGGGGTGAGAAATCGTGCTGAAGGCACCTTCCCACCATGTGCCAAAGAGACTTTCCTCTGGGGTAATTTAAAACTCAAGGTTTATTATTCTTTGCTTAGGGAACCACCCCAATTAAAACAGTCTATCAACACAAGCTATGAGCTTAAATCTTTTCCATCAGGGGACATAGCATGAGTTCTTCCTTGCAAGCACTGATCCCAGGGAAGCATTCTTGGTAAGGAGAGAGTACTACTTAGTTGTAAAGATGGAGAAATCCAGAGATTGCACTCACCTTCGCCTCTGTGTCTGCAAAACCTCTAACTGCATGCATAAGCACCTTGTTTGTGCAGGCAAATATGGGCTTAGCATGCACAGCCAGGCACAATGAAGTAATTTTACAGTCAGTATGTACGTTCCAACCTCTGAAAATCTGTCCTCAAACATCCTTTAGATTCCAGAGTGCATCTGTCCAGAAGTCAAAGCAACTTTTGTATTTGCACTTGTCTTGAAATGCCTCCTCAGCAGAAATGGATAACCATTTTTTGTCTTTCCCTTTCTATTTGGCTGGATTTGGAGAAGCTTAGAGCTGCAAATGATGGCCACCCAGCATCTCTGAGCAGCCCTCCAGCATCAGGATGAAATGCTGCTCTAACACCACACACACAGATGACAGATGAGCAGCTTTGAGAAGCTGACTTAAAGCCTGCCTCACCAGCCTGGGGCTCTGTCTGCTGCTGGAGGCATGCAGGTATTCCAGTGGGACGTGCAGAAATGTAGGGTATCACTGGCCTGGGGTTGGCAGGTCAGGCTGAGGGCATGGGGAAGGCATTCTCCACAGCTCATTTTTAAAATCCCTTGTCATGCACAACTCCCCTGTAGCTGTCATAGTAAGTCCCCAGAGGCCATGAGAGGCCAGGGCAGCAGGTGGGTGTTTAGGTTAAACTTATATGGGCATGTTTTCATAAAGTCTGTGCTTCTGCCTGTTCTCTTTCCTTCCCATGAACTTCCTCCTGCTCCCATCATCCTGCATCCAATTGCACCCACAGGAGAGGTTCAATAGGCTCCAGTATGTATTTCCTCATCTCATCTCCTACCTTCCCAACTGTTGCTGTTGGACACGAAAATGAAGAGCTTGACCCTGGGTAGAAGAAAGATCAGAGAGGGTTTATTTACAATTTTACACAGCCTTTTTATAACATGCTGCACTAAGGAACCATATGATTGGTCAGTAAAGACAACACTTCTCTTCATTAGTTAAATAATGGAAACAACACCTGTGAGGGGGTTGTTATGAGAACTGAGAAGTACCACCATTATTTACATGAATTTGTCTTTGAGGAAAGAATTTTTCCCAAGGGAAGAAAAATCTGTAGCTGATAGGCTGAAAAACATCACAGACTCAGAAAATAAGACTCTCCTCAAAGAGTCACAGACAAAGAACCCCAAATGTAGCTTGAGCTGCCCTCGGTGTAACACTGCTGAGCCAAAGGCAGCAGCCTCATGGTGGGGGCTGTCAGGCAACAAAAGCCCAGCCAGCCCTGGGGACCAGTGGTTCAGGTGATGGTTGCTGTAGTGCATCCCCACTGACTTCTGTGCAAGTCTTCAGCTTCTGTGCACGTTCTTCAACGTAAAAGTCACACAATATATGTATATTCTCCCATGCTCAAAAAGAAGAGAAGGAAGAGACAGTAGATCTCATACTGATGACCAGTTATTGACCCTGAGACACTGACATCATCAGAACCTGTTATTCAGGGTATTTGAGCTCCAGATAAGTAGCAAAAGGGATGGTAATAGTGCATTCTGAATTGATACAGTCTCTCCAGTCAATGGTAACTTAGAGCCAAATTCAATAAAGCTGCTTTCTTCAGCATGACTAAAGCTTCCATCAGGCAAGGTACTAAACACTGAGGAGTAAAACACCCAGGATACAAAGGGTAGATAAATTTGACTGGCCCGAGTTGTTACTTTGAGACACTGGGTATCCTGCTCTGGATCTGGCATGGCTTCAGATCCCAGCTGATGACCACAGTCAGACAAGGGGACAGAGTCAGGCAGCCCAGGGAAATCCTCATCCCACTGCAGTCAGTGGCACATGTGCTATTAGCACTGCCGGAGGCAGAATTTCACCCTTCTTCTAAGGGTTGCACTAATTATTTACAACCAGCATTGAAAACCCATTCATATAGATTTATTTTCTCAACTGCTGTGGCAGAGCAATCCAGCCTGAAGCATCTAGAGATGTTTTCATCTCCAGAAAGTGCAAAACACCTCTCCTGGCACAGGGCCTTTAGCAGACCATCCTAAAATTAATAGCACCCTGAAATTGCTAGCCACCACAGACTGCATTTTCCATAATTCTCCTCAGATCAACAACCCAACTTGCAGCAAATGGTCCGGGCTCTAGAGGAAACCAGCACATTTTTCTCCTTCCCCCGAGGATCATGCAGTCCATGTTCAAACTGCGGCTGGTGGGAGTTTTCGTGGATAAAAATACCCGTCCCCATCCATCCTCTCTCACACGCAGGCACGGCTGGCGCGTGATGATCATTTATTAAAGCTCCTGCTCGCCGTTCCAGGCGGGCTGGTGACGGAGGAGGTGAGCATGTACCCACGCTGCTGCTGGAGGTGTCTGCAGAGCTGTGCCTGCTGGGTGGGCTTCCTCTCCCTCCTGGGCTCCCATTCCTTGGAGCGGAGGCAACAGGAACCTCGCTGGGGTCCTGTGGTTGTCCTCGTGTTCTCCCTCCCAGCTGTCATCTTGTTTGCTCGTGTTATTCTGCCTCTGAGTTAATGATGAGCCCTGACATGGTTAAACACTGACCTGGACAGGGGTACTGGTTACAGTGATATATTTTTATTATTTCTTTTGTACTGCACTTCATTTACAGTGGTTCATATTACACCAGGAATCAGTTTTAAACACACTCCAGGGTCTCTTCTTCCTATTCAGTGCATCCTATTAATGCATCCTGAAAGGAATTCTCACATGCACACATTTGATGCGGTTGCTATTTTTTTCCCTTTCTTCCCTTTACCAATCTGCATCTCTCCATCCTGCCGGGGGATTAGGGCCATTGTTGCTATTTAAAACAGCTACGCTTTGGTCTGTGCTCTGAAGGCTGGATGCTGGCCTGTCACTTTCCCACCTGCTTGGATAGTCTCTGCTTGGGCCTGAAATCCCTCATTATGTCCTTCACTTCTAATGACAAGGATCTGCCGTGGAATCAGGGCCATAAATAATAGGCATCCCGTGTGGTCCTGCCTCTGTAAGTACTAAATCAGTGCAGTTTTTGAACGGATCCCACTGAAATTGAGAAATTAAGACTTTATCTCCACCAATGTACAGAGGGTGGGCTTGGTCTCCTCTCTAACTTACAGAATCAGTCCTGAACCACGCATGTACCAGCAGATGCAACTCCATTATTTGAGCCACATCTCCTCTTCCAGCTGTGCTCACCCTGCTGCAAGATCTGGGGAATCCAACCCCTGGAATTCAGGGGTTTAAAGTTAAGAAGACAGCAATCAAGGAAAAGTTTAGGCCTTCTTCTATACCTATATATCATACAGATATAAGATGTGGGGAGGAAAACAGCTTCTGTGCAAGCTCAGCAAGTCCAAACCTCACCAGCTGTGACTCCTCTTGCATTCAGCTCCCTCCAGCCTGCACACAGAGGAGATGCAAATAGGGGCTGCCTCATCTTTATGCCACCTGAACATTAAGATGACAAGGCAATCTCTGACTGCAAGACTAAAGCATCTCTCCATCCTTTTAGTGTTGTTGGAGCAGTTTAGGAGACAGATCTGGATGCTTGGGCCCAGCCCATTATGTTCAATGGAGCTGCATCCATTTGTAGCCGTGCTACATTTGACTCTTGTAAAACACACAGACATGGGGAATAAATGAGTTTATATAGGTCTTGGAGTTGTACACAAATGCACAATGATCTCAGATCCATCTGCTCCCCAAGGCCTGAAAGTGAAATCTGCTTCCAATCTAATGTTTTATGCTTATTGCTGTCATGCTGTTTATACCCCTGAATGCTGCACATTCTCGTTTTGTTTAACATAAACAACAACTATGCACCGTCTGCTGAAACTTTGTCAACTGCCTCTTCCTTCTGTCTGGATAATGAAAAGACACAATCTAACAAATGCATCTTATTCTAACTGTTTGCTTCCAGACATAATACATCAAGCCTGAAGGTAAGAAGCCAGGGGAGAAAATTAGATGGATTTGGTTCCAGTAGACGTAATTCAGCTTAGCTTCATGGAAGTCAGTAGAATAACACCAAGCAAGCATGAACCAACAACCTAAACCAGTGCTGTACCCTTTTTTATCCCATTCCTGAGCATGTCAGTATGCCAAGTAGAGAGGTGCATTCCCAGGTTTATAACTCATGTACAGACATTGGATTCACTGGAAAAATGTTCACTTTTGAGAATCTAAAGCAATCATGCACCTTCATGTGGGGCAACCTTCCCACATCTGCAGCGTTAAACTTTACCCTGATATATCCTGCTGTCCAATGTAGAAATACAGGATATTGTGAACCTTTAGCTGTGGGATGTCTAAAGATCTGAATGCATGTGGCTTTTCTGCCCCATCATATATCCAGCCAACACATCTGCAGTGGCCAGCACCTCTGGGGAAGCTGAGGTTAGTGTCTTTTTAGATCTCTGCTACATCCAAATATGCCATGAGCCACCCTAGGCATTTTGCTCTGCCTAATTAAACTTAGCTGTGGAAATTCCTCTCTGAAAGTTAATTTTCTTCTAAATAAATGTTCTTATGACCACAGCCAGGATTTAAGAAATTATGTGGAGAAAAAAAACCCTTTTCTGATTGTCATTTTTGCTTGGCCGTCTGAACTACAAGAATGTCAGTCCCATCCAAACAAAATGTCACTGCTGTTCCCTCAACAAAATGACATCCAGTTCCTCAGCTGAGGCTGCAGAACTTTTTCATGAAGATTAACAGCAAATACAAAGAACGAGAAAAGAGAGAAAGGATAAGAGACATTAAAAACTGATTTTAAACTCCCAGTGTGAGCTACAGTTATAAAACACATGTATCATCTTAGCTTCTGTCATGCTAACTGTGCCAAATTCAGGGGGGAAAAAATCTACTAAAAGCTCAGCAAAGCCCCATCCAAAAATATAGAGCCTGAAAACTTTTGATTTGGCTTTTTTTCTCTTTTCATAACTCACTTAGCTGTGTAGCTGCAACAAACCGAGTTGCCTAAAATGATTTCCACCCTGCATTTCCCCAGCTTCTAATGGCTGAAATTAGGCAAAAGGACGTGGATTTATGCAGGTCCCTTCCCATATTTACCCACACCTTCTTTCCTGCAGGACTTTCTCTGAAGTTGCCCTCTGTTGTCAACAACCATCCCTTAGGTCTCAGTTTCCCCCCTGCTAGGGCCTGCCAATCAAGCTCTGCTGCATTCCTGAGTCTTAGCATCCCTAACTCAAAAATCAGAGCACCTCTGTGACCAGATATTCACCCAAAGGACTTTAAGGTGCTCCCTGGTAGCTAATCAGTCAAATGCACACTTCTACAGAGGCAGGGTAAGAGCAAGCAGCATACCCAGTGCCACTTCTGTGCAGGGATCTGGATTCCTGCTCTGACAGTGCACTGCACAAACCACTGTCTTTGGCTTGCCACAGCCTCTAGGCAGATTGCAGCAGAGTTTAAAACACCCTCAATGGGTGGAAAACAAACAGGAATGAGCTATCAAGATGTTTTGCAAATTTAGAAAAACTCAGGACTGATGGGGAAAGTAACAGCAGAAAGAGTCAGTAATAATAATTACTGCTATTGATACCAACTAAATAATCAGCAAAACACAAAGCTTTTACACATAGCTCTTGTCTCAGCTGTTTGATCATTTCATTTCCATTTCTGAATAAAGAAAAGCTTGTTTTGCTATTTCAGCTCCTAAACCAATCCAAAACATATGCGGGGACGCCACACACACAAAATAAAACTTGCACACACATCCTCCACCAGAGACAACCCGACATTTTCAAACCTAAAAGAAAAACCAAAATAAACTGTGAGTTTATCCTAAATGTGGGTGAGTTCTCATTTCACTGAGACAACTTCATGGTGAAAATGGCTAAATAATCATCTCGAAAACGAAATAAATAAATTCACTAAAAAATCAGCTCACTAAAGGATTTCTGCCCCAATTTTGACATAATTCATAATTTTCCTGTGCATTTCACTGCACTTGTACATCTCTACAAGCCACATGTCCAGGGCAGGTATGGACATTTCAATAATAAGAATGATCTAGGTGAAGATGTCCTTGCTCATTGCAGGGGGGTTGGACTAGATGACCTTTAAAAGTCCCTTGTAGCCCAAACTCTTCTATGATTCTATGAGCTGCAGGAGTAATAAAAGCAAGGAGTTAAAAAACCCCTAGCAGGTCATCAGAGATATAAAACTCCTTGCTTGGAGGGATGGGGGAATGAGAAGAAAGCAAAACACGGATTTTGTAGAAAAGTTTCTCTGTGATTAAGTAGTTCTGTAACAGCAGGGTTTTTTTCCATCTGCCCTGAATAAGAAGAACTGGTCAGGATGTGGGATGGGAATTAAGCTGGACTGGAGGGCAGTCCAGCTTGGTGCCTTCCACAAGAAGTACATTCATCTCAAAAGAGAAAAGAGAAATGAAGCCAGGAGCCTGACCCTCAGTCCTTCCATTTCTATTTTCAGGTATGTGTAAGAGTGACCCTTATTTTGGCTAAAGCCTGTGTCTGCTGAGACCACCCGGGAATCTCATGGTCCCTGACAGAGGACATTGGTTCAGGAGTGCAGAGCCAGGCTGAGGAAAGGTTTCACACAGGATGAGCTCACCAGGCTACCGAGGTTTCACAACAATCAGTGCTGTGCACGTTTGTGCCCCGTGCCCCAAATTTTGAGCTCAAAATCAGGAAACCATGAGGTCAGTTCCTGAGACAGCACCACGGGGCTGGTTAAGTGGCAAGAGCTGAGGTGATATTGTCATAAAAGCTCCTGCTGGGGGCTGTGTTTGCTGGCAGCAGCACAGTTGCATTGCTCATGTCTGGGAGTCTTGAGAATGAGAATTTTTCTGTAACAAAAACCCAGCCTGAACCAAAGTGCAGAAAGAAGGGAGAGGCTGTATCTCCAGTCCTGCAGCTGACCCACCTGGTGAAGACCTCAACTCAAAGCCAGAGGCCACAGAACAGAGTGTGGAATGTAATAATCAGGCCCCCACGAGACAAAAATAGAAGCATTTGTGGGGATGGATGCACTAAGACCATGCATCCATGAAATAAAAGAGCACAGCTCAATATTTCCCTGTTCACTACAGGGAACAAGAGGGTGAGCAAGGTGAGCAGTGAGTGTGAAGGGAGGAAGAAAATGCACTGTGGGAGCCCCATGGAGTGAGCCAGTGTCAGTTTGTTAGCTAGGGTGAAGCAATCACTGGAAAGTCTCCTGCGTTTGTGGTATTTTGTCACAATGAATATTTAATTAGGCCAAGGCACACCTGACAGTTTGCAGACATGTTCTCACTGCTCCAGAGCCTCCATTGAGATGGGGGATGCACAAAGGAGTCTACAACCTCAGGCCACTGCTTCCACCCAGGTCACTCCTGTAGTCAGCTAAACCCTTGACCACTCCCTTAAAAACTTCACTTACAGATGATAAATACCAGCACCAAGTGAGCAGCCAAAAAGAGTTTCCTTAAGCCTAAGCATTGCCAAGACTCAGCAATATCTTTTTTATTTTGGTTGAGACAAGGCTCCCATTCTAACTGTGAACGTATGGCTTAAGTATGAAGTTGGGTAAAC
>VZUA01003173.1:0-12829 GCA_013401035.1 Horornis vulcanius | reverse complement strand
AACCCCCAAAAAGGAAAAAAAAAAAACTTTTTTTTCCTGAAAAACAGCTCAGCTGATTAGAGAGTATCTGACACCAAAGTCCATGCCCAGCATCGAACAGCAGGGCCAGTCATGGGCAGCAGCTCCTTCTCATTTTAATTAGATCTCTGCAGGAGGGGGAAGAGTGAATGGTTCTGCTGTGTGCTTCAACATGGCATAAGGTGCTCTCATTCAGCACTGGTGGCTGTTCTGTGGTTCTCCTTTGCACATTTTGGCCCTCCTGTGTTCTTGCACAGGAGATCTCCCTCACATGAAGGGACAGGATTCCTGGGACAGGCATGGATGGACATCTTTGCTCTCTGTGTGTGTAGGATGTAAATGTGCACAGGCACCTGTGTTCTGGCTCAGGTGTGGTCTCTCCTGCATGAGCCAGATGTGGGTGGGAAGACAAAAAGCTGCTTTCTGTCACCAGGATGGGACAGCCCTGGATGGTGGGGAAGCCATAAGGAGGATCCCAAGGCATTAAGCTGTCCTGTGGCAGGGGTGCCCTGGCCTTCCTTCCTCTTTGGCAGTCCCTTCTAGAGAGCCAGGGAAAAGAGATGCTGATATTTGGGGTTTGTGTTTCTCCCTGTTGAGTGATTTGGGGGAGCAGAGGAGACAGGGGAGGGAAGGGGCTCTTTTGCTCCAGTGCCTGCAGCACCTCCTCCCAGCCTGATGCCTCCCACATGGGAGCCTTTCTGTGTGGTCAGGAAGTGGGACAGAGGGATGGGGGTCACCCTGCCAGTCTGCCCAGTTTCCATCTTGTAGCAAATTGAATTTTAAATCCTCACAATGCTTTGTTACAGCCACACATGCATTTCAGTGGAGACAGCAGCCAGCCACTGCAGGAGCAGATGTTTCTTTTCCTGAGGGGTTGAGCCAACCACAGGGATGGAGTGACAGAGATTTCTACTTATTTTTTAATAAATATGATAACTTCTGCAGACTTTTTCCTGAGGGTTCCTGCAGGGCAACTGCTATTACTGCCAAGAGAATACCCTGAGCTGGACACAGGCTTGCCCAGCTCCTCAGGGATGGTTTCTTGAGGGGGCCAAACAACTGGGGTTTCCTGTGAGCAGCATATTTGCCAGAGAAGGACAGCCAAAGTCACCTCCTCTTATCATTTCTGATCTTCACATGGACAGATTGAGGGCTTCTCAAATGCAGTAGCTGTCTGAAATTATTTGCTGAATGCAGCCATTAGTCATTTCTGATTTATGAATTTTTCAGTCTGTGAGCACCTCAAAGTGAGGTATTTGAGATTCAAAGTCCTGGCTGTGCTGATGTGTTGATTAGCTGGTCTGAATGCATTGAGGTACTTACGTATTTCAATTTTGTGACTGAGTGTGACCTTAAAATGTTTTGTACTACTAAAAATAATAAGCCATTAAAATCCTTAGTAGTTGGCCTGTGCCTTCAGAATATTATCCAGAGCTGGGAAGGAGCAGCTGTGGGCTGCTTATTGACAAATTATACCAGTGAACTTTTCCCCCAGCTTCTTTTGACAGGACTGCTTTTTGATGTGTACAATTCCTTGCCATGTCTGAGTATCTTGCAGAAAAACCCTGAGTGTAGCTGTCAGCATCTGTTTTATTATTTCTTCCATTATACCAGAAAAAGACACAGGTGTTTTGGTATGAATGCCTTCTCTAATAAGGACTGTTCCTAGCAAAGCTTTCTGCATTTCATTAGCTACAGGCTGGACATTGCACTAGTCTGTTGATGTGAAAATTTTGTGAATTTTCACCCAAATGGTAGAAATTCCATCTATTTTTAGTGATTTGTGCTACACGGTGTGGAATCTCTTTTCTGTGACTGTTTTTTGCGACCAAAATATTTTCTTAAAATACTACTTTTGAATATATTATTGCCAGGAAAATTATTTAGTGTAGAAAAGTAACATGAAGTTAGCAGGAACCTGGAAGAAAAAAAAAAAAACCAAAAAAACCAAAACAAACCAAAAGAAAACAAGCCTTTTAAAAAGAGGAAAGATAGTTTCTCAGTAAAACAATGCAGATATTGTAGGTCTCTTCCACTGAGGAAGCCAGGTGGGCTCAGACAAGGATGCACACAGCCTCCCTGAGCTACCCTGCCTCTCTGAAAGGCACTCTCTGACTGCCACCACCCAGTCATCTCCTGGGGATGAGTTCTCTGGGTCACTGGGGGAAGAGAGAAAAAAAATCAGTGGGAGATGCCTGGTTATGTGCAAGGGTGAAGTTCATGGCTGGTGTGACTCTCTGTGAAACCAAAGGGGCTGGTGTGTGAGTCTGAGGCAGAGCTGCCTGTGGCCCTGCCCTCCCTGCTGCCTCAGCCACAGGGGTGGTTGAGGGTGTTTGTGAGTGCTTTACTCAGTCAAGAGTAAACAGAGGAGTGTGTGTCAAACCTCCAACACCTCCCTCAGACAATGACAGCAGCTGGAGTCAACAGATTGTGTTCCTGTGTTTTGGGGACACCCAGCTTGCTGCCCCTGAGGAACCCAAGCCCAGGTAATAGTCAGCAGGTAGAGTCAGTGGACCTGGTCATTGCAAATATTTACTTTTCAAGCACTTTTGACACAGATTTTAATAAATGGCCTTGCACAGATGCAGGTGTGATGTAAACTATCAACATAGATGCAGGTGAAAGGAAACAGGGAAACGTTCAGGCATGTGGGCTTTTCTTCAGGTCTGAAAGAACCCCAAAAGGTTGCTTTTGCTGGCTGGCAAAGCAGCACTATCAGTTATTTTCCAGATGCCAGTTTGCAGATGCCCATCCCCTCCAGCCTTCTTTAGGGCAGAGAAGAAGTTTGTGATATGGGCACATGGCTCTTGGCCTCAGGGGCAGACTCAGGCCATTGGCATCTCCTGTGATATTTGGGAGCAGGGATGGAACCTCAGTGTTTGTGGCTTGTTCCTGATGTGGCCATTGACCCCAGGCAGGGCTCGAGGGCTGCTGCCTTGTCTCAAGATGTGCTCCAGGCTACACTGGTGTTACTGGGTTATTCTATCAAAGTCAGTGCTGTTTGGGTTAGATCCTGGAGCGAGCAGGCACTTGGGCGTGGTTTTACTCAGAAATCCAGGCCTAGAGCTAATCCCTCATTAAAGAAACAAGATTTTTCAAGTGTGTTACTTAGATGGACTCTTGAATTATAAAATAGGAATTTATTTTCCAACTAAATGGTTTCTGATTTTCGCTTTACATTGTCTCTTTGTGAATGTTTCACCAGAAAAATTTTTGCTCTTCGTGCTCCCTGTTGATTGAGATGAGAGGGTCTAATCTGCCTCTGAACTGTCACCAGAGATAGGGGCAAAAAGGGTGAAGGTGTGTCCTTAAAAGGAGGGGGAGTTAAAAAACTGACTTCATCTGCACTGGAGCTCTGTGACCTGTGTTGCTGTCCAGGTAACACAAGTAGAACTTAAGGCATAGAAATCTTCATAATACATTATTTTTATTATAATCACTTGACTTTTCCACAGCTCACAACCATGATAATTAACAAAATGCCCAGAAATTTGTGAAGCCTGTTAAAAAAAAAATAAAATTAAAGATTAACTATTCTGAAACTTCCTTGTATTTTTATATACCCAACAGTTAAAGCACAGCAAAATGATTTTAATCATTCCTCATCCTGACACGGAATAATTGTTTGTTCTTACTGTTTGGATTACAGAGGTCTTTGAAGATCCAGTCAAAGGATCAAAGTCTTACTGTGTGGGGCACTGTACACACATAATAAATCTCTGGCCCCAAGGAAGCTGCAGGATGGGCTATTTTTCAGGTTTTGTCTCCCAGCAATGCAGTGATGTCTTTTCCCTCTCTCTTTCTCTGACAGTCCAGTTATTAAGTGCAAAACCCATCTTTCTGATTTCCTCTGGAGATGCTGCAGTGCTCTGTGTAGCCCATAGTTAATAGGACCATCCCCAGTGCTTTGGCAGGAGGATGTAAAGGGGGTGGAGAAGAGGAAGGTAATTCTTTGTTCTAGGAATCCGATCCATCACAGCCCGCGGTATTTCCTGCTCAATCCCATTCTCTGTCACTCACTGGGGCTTATATTGGGTCAAACACATTACAGTTTGATTCTCCAGCTAATGGCTACCAAGGCCTGGTCTCAGCACGCTGCAACAAGCACAGTAATTGAAATTCAGACTGCAGGAGAGAAAGGGCTTAGTCTTCATTTTAGCACATCACCCACTTGCTTATACAGAGTTTTCTCCTGGATGCAGTAAACAAGGGGCTTNCCCTGAAGTCTTATCCCATATTAGTAAAAATAATATGACAGTACATAGGGATCCCAGCACTGATTGTTTTTAGGTTTAAAGTGTCTCATCTTTTTGCTCTGGACAACAAACTTTTGATGGTTCACTGTGGCAGGGTCAAGGTCCCTGATTAGTTCCTGGGAGTTACTAGATTTGTGTCACCTTTTCCCATTAGTGAGTCAGGAGAGCTGCTTCCTTCAGCTCTGCTCTACTCTCACTCCCTTTCTGCATCTCCCTGTGGCTCACTGGCATCAGAGTAGCTGGAGGAAATCAGGTGTCTGGGAGAGGGACAAGACTTTTCTCACCTGGTGGGCTGAGGGGGGGATGTGACTGCTTCTCATTCAGCTCTTGCTCTGTCTTAAACCCTCTCTTATATTAGTGTTGGTATAGTGAGATTAGTGATTTGGGCTGGGATTTTCTAATAAGTTCACCAAATTTTAAATTAACAAGTTCTGTTTCAGGAAAAGTTTAAATTAATGCACCAGGAATTGAGGCACTGTCATGTTGTTTTCCAGTCCATCCTTACTCTCCTGGGTGCTTCCCAGCATGGTATTGTGCCAGTTCTCACCTCAATGGGAAGCAATCATTTCCAGGTCTGTCTCACCCTAGGGCTGGTCTTGCTGAGCCTTGTCCTCTCCTAGTGTCCTTCTTCCCTTTCAGGAATTACCTTGCATTTTACACATTTTTACTGGATAGAATAATTTTCACAGAAGTCTTCCTCTGTAAATTACCTGAGATTCTGCTCTCCTTTTTACAAGTCTTGTATATTTTGGCCCTGTTTCTATCCTGTGACTGTAACCCATAGCCTCCTGTGTTTGACCATGGAATTAGAGAGTTTAGTTCTCCTCTTCCTCCTCTCTCAAGAGGGAAACATTTAGAAATGTAGTGCAGTTTGGCTGGACAAGTTAAAGGTAGTGTCTGATGTGCTTCTTAATACATTGTAGAATACAGATAACCAGTGGAGAACATTAGTTGAAATGTCAATGAAAAGTGACAGAGACATTCACTAGGGACCATATGCTGTTCTCTGCACTGGCATCTCACTCTGAGCCCTAGCTAAATGCCTTATCTAGCTATTTAAGGTATTTAATTAATACCTCAGATAGAGTACCAATCCTCATTTTCCCATGTACTGATAGAGCAGAGCAAAGAGAGCAGCCCTGTTATCAAAGCACACCGTGCAGCGCCGAGAGGAGCCTTTCATCCTGACAAAAGAGCTCAGGGCTGGAGCAGCTCTGAGGCAGGAAAAGGAAGCCTGCTGCCAGCACAGTGTGGGGACAGAGGTCACAGTGCAAGGTCAGCCTGGGAAAGGCTGGCAACCAGGTGGAAAAGGAGAGCAGAACACAAACCCTTTCCTTTCAGGGGAGCTGCAGTGGTGTGCTGCTCTGTTAGTCCATGCAGGTCACAGCTGGCCCCTCACAGCTCTTAGCAAGCAGAATTTGGGGAGGGCAGCTTCCTCCATCAGAGATCTGTATGTTTGAACCCAGGCTGAGTCCTGATGCTGTGATGCTCAGGATGACTGCCCCTGGGAGGGCACCACTGGGCCCTGTGCCTCAGGTTTTCCACTTGTGCTCCACAACTTCACTGCTGAAGCTCGGATGGGATTCAGTCTTTCATGTGTCCTAGAGCACCCACGAGCACCACACTGCAAAGGAATGAATATTCTCTCATTCCAAGTCTGTACAGTTATTGAACGTTCAT
The DNA here is from genome assembly GCA_013401035.1 of Horornis vulcanius. Taxonomy (NCBI): domain Eukaryota; kingdom Metazoa; phylum Chordata; class Aves; order Passeriformes; family Scotocercidae; genus Horornis; species Horornis vulcanius. The sequence continues at coordinate 6,875 of VZUA01003173.1, read as the reverse complement.
CCTAGTAAACCCCTAAACTCTTTCCATACAAGACCCTCTGTTGCTTTGTTTTCCTTCCTCTCTTGACAGCAGGCCTCAGCAGCACAACTGTCTCAGTTACTGGAGGAGACCACTTCTGTCTGGAGCCTTTCTCCATGGATTTGCCACCCTTCCTATGCCTTTCAAATCAGAGGTCGTATTCTCCTTTGGTTTTGGGCTGAATAAATATAGTCTCCAAACTAAGCTGAACAGCTTTCTTTATGGGCACTGCTTTGCTTTTTACTTGTGTCAGTCAGATGAGCAAGCTCAGATTCATTTGGGTCATCAGGATGCAAAAACTCAGGCTGGTGATGTTTTAGGTTATTTGAGGTCTTTACTCTCCAGCCCTGTGATGTTGGCAAGTGCTGATGCTGTTACAAAAGCTGTGATATGACTCTTCTCTTGGCCAAAATAATTCTTAGAGAGAAACCAAATGGGTCTCTGGTGGGTTTGGTACAAAGTGTGGACTGCTTTTTTCAGAGGAAAAGCACCTGGTTTAGGTACCCTGAGTATTCCAGGGAAACACAGCCTGATCCTGGGAGCCTTGCACCATGCTCCCTGGGGCTGCAAGGAGAGCTGCCTGCTGTCCTGCCCAGAAGGCAGAAAAGATCTGTACCACTCTTACCTAATATGGTAACTGAGGTGAACACAAATTTTTCTGACATTACCATCAGGTCTGTAGGTGTCTCACCATCCTTTTTCAAGACAGCCTTTCTTTTTAAACTGCCTAGGTACCTTGCAGGTGTGTATGCTTGGATACCACTGCTTCAGGAGAGGTCACCTCTGTTGGATCAAGGGAAGACAAAGGCAGAGTCATCAAAAACATACGATTTCTGGTTTTTCTAATCTTTTCAATTTGCAGGGGTTTGGTGATGGAATTGTTAGTCTGAGAGATTAATTCAATTTCTCCTTCTGTGCCATTATTTGTGTTTGGTGGAACCAGCATGTTCAAACAGTGGCCAGCACTGTCAGCATACAGCACAATTACTGTGTGGGGGAGAAGCTCCACCAGCACTTCTTAGAGGACAAGGCCAGGGTGTCACCTCTGTGGCTTCCAGCCAGCACACGGTCCTATTTCCCCTGTGACAGTATTAGGGTTTGGCATAATTTCGCTTCAGATCCCTCTGCACTGATTTGGATATTAACCCCATTTTTCAGGTTTTGGGTATGAGCTGAAGGACATGGAATCCCAGAGGAGCTGTCTGGCTTGTCTGAAGTTGCAATTTTAATTTCTCCAGGTGTTGGATGTCTTGTGGGAGCGAGGAGGAGAGGTGGACAGCAAGGAGGAAAGGTGGAATGCCAGCAGTACCCCCTTGCTGGCACCTCACAAATGGCAAGATGTCAAGGAAGAGGGAGCTGTGCTGTGCAATGCATGTCGGTAGTCAGCAAAGACTGAGGCGAGGACTGGGAACCTCAGATGTTTTCAGTAAGCTGTTGGAATGATCTGCAGGCCAAGGATTCTCCTTTAGAGGATGGCAGGAATGTTTCTGGAAAACAAACAAATGTGAGACTGTCACAATCTGTTCACACCAAGACAAAAACAAAACAAAAAAGCGTGAAATAAATTTTCTCATACCCACAGGGCTTGAACGAGGCTGGAGGCAGAAATGCCAAATAAGGGCTAATATGCTGATGAAAACAAGAGCTTCATTTTGATGTGCCTTCCACAGAGGGCTGTCTCTGGGACACAAAAGCTGCTTGTGAAAGGGGACACCAAGGAGAGAGGAATAAAAGTGCTCCTTCTCTTACCTTTCCAAACAGTTGCTAGCAAGGTTTGGTAAAGCAGAACTGCAGTGCTATGACCAGATGGGAGTCCGTGTCTCCTGAAAGCACAATGTCATGATGGCTCTGTTTAAAAAATGTTTTGATGTGACTCCTGATGGTAGGATGGGTTTATGCTCAAGGAGAGTTTCACTGCTGGCTGCTGAGGGGCCAAAACTTGTAGAGGTTTTGCAGAGGTTCAGTATTCAAAGTGCTATCATGGTCTGTTCCTCATTCAAATGAAAAACAGAGTCCGAAATTTCCTGGGAAATCACATTCTTAAAAATAATGTCATAGCAAATGCAGAGAGCTATTGCAATAACACTTGAAATCTTTTTTACATTGTAATGTTAAACCTTCTGGATAATGCAGAGATGAGCCTGAAGTGATGGGGTTTTCATAAGCAAAAACTGCAACTATTGCAAAATCAGAATGGAGCCCAATGGCATTATTGAAATGTTTGTGTCTTTCTCATAGTGAAAATTCATTGTTAGTGTCTTTCATGTTTGACAGAATTGCATTTTTCTGAAGGAAAAATATTCCACTGGGAAATTCTAGTGTTAATATGGGTGTCAGTAGCAGGCTGCCTATTTTTTTATTTTTATTTTTATTCTCGAAGAATTCCCACTGTGGTTCTGGAGTCGGTGGATATTTCTTCTGAAAATAGGGCTCTGGAGAGAGATATTTTTCAAACCAAATCCCCCCTCCCCCAAGTGGCAGCAGGATCTAGCTCTGTGGATTCATTATGTACTGTTAAGCAGCTGCCACATTTCACTCCGGCAACAGTTGTACTTCATTTATGAGCAAAATGATTCATGTGTGAATATGGCAAAAGTGCTGCAGCTCGTGGTGAATTTGCACTGAGGAGCAGCTCGTGGGTGAGGTTGGGTAAAAACAGATGCTGAAGTAGGACTTTGTTACTTGCCTGATAGTTTTTGCAGCCATAAAAGTTTATGTTTTAGAAGGGCAGGTCCTGCCAGAAATAGGAGTGCATAAACATAGAGCAAAGGAGCTTGTTTATGACTAATATTAATCATAGCTCCCTGCATCTTGTGTAAGAGAAGCAAATAAATGGTAACACTTGACCTATATACAAAATTATGAATGAGGAAATGAAATGGATTGATAGTATTCTTACATTAGTCCCATAATGCAAAAACAGTGGGATGCACAATCACTGCAGCAAATGTGACAATGATTGAAGGATGGTTCCTCTTTTACACAAAACCTATTTTTGTTCACTACTCTGGAAAATTTCCCAGCCTGTTTCTTTTATTTACCATGGTGTAAATTAGGTGCCTTTCTGCTAAAAAGAGTGTGATCTTCACAGGGGTAAGAGCAACAGAAGTAAGAAATTAAGGCGTATGTCTGAAATGTTGCAAAAAATACCACTCTAAATGCTTCAGTGCAGAAGCTCTGTGGGTGGAGTGAGGAGAGTTCCTTTTCTTAAGGCCAAGGCTTCCACTAGAGCTTGGGCAAAGTTATACAGTTCCTCCCCAGGCAGCCTGGGAAGATGATGCAAAACTCGGCTTCAGACATGCTGCTGGCTACTGTGCTGGTTTTATTTGGCTTAGAGTTAATTTTCTTTACAGTGGCTGGTATGGGGCTATAGTTTGGATTTGTGCTGAAACCAGTGTTGATAAGAGAGAGATGTTTTTGTTATTGTTTATCAGTGCTTGCACACAGCCAAGGCCTTTTCTGCTCCTCACCCCAGCCAGCAGCGAGCGTGCTCAAGGAGCTGGGAGGGGACAGGGCCAGGACAGCTGACCCCACTGAGCAAAGGGACACCACACCACAGGGCATCGTGTTCAGCAGGTAAAGCTGGGGGGAGAAGGAGAAGGGGGGGACATTTGGAGTTACTGATTTCCCCAGTAACTGCTATGTGTGGTGGAGCCTTTCTTTCCAGGAGATGGCTGAACACCTGCCTGCCCATGGGAAGCAGGGAATTAATTCCTTGTTTTGCTTTTCTTGTGCACACGGCTTTTGCTCTACCTTTTGAGATACCTTGTCCTCAACCCATGAGTTTTTTCACTTCTACTCTTCCATTTCTCTTCCTGATCTCATGGTGGGGGAGTGAGTGAACAGACAGCTGCAGTTAGACCATGATATCCATCCAGAACAAGTCTACCCTCAGGAAAGCCAGGCAAAGAGGAGATATATGTGTTTAGTTTAAAATCTATTTTAAAAGAGCCCCTGTGTTGTGCAAATTTTTTGTGTATTTTTAACCCAGGGTAGAGAGGAATAACAACTCACTAAATTCCAAAAGTCTGTGATGCCAAAAATCTGTGGTGCCCGCTGAGACCTCACAAGCCATGTTAGCTTCACAGAAAATCTGGGTTCAACATCACTTGTTGGTATTTGCCCTCTGGTGCCAGTACCCAGTGAATGAGGAGGCTGGTGGTCCTAAGTAAAGGGGCCCTCCTTTATTTGGGCTTTACCAGCCCTGAGGTGGTGACTTACAGTGCAGAAGCAGTTTTGATTTTTCAGTGATCCTTCAGCATCTTTTGTTCATGAGGAGATTAAACTGCGCATCTACCCTTAGATGGATTCATGTCTCTGCTCTGCAAAAGTAAACTTTAAGTCAGGGGAATTGTTGGCACTTACCACAATCTCACAGGCTACCACTGGAGGAAAACACCCCTGCCCTCCCAAAGCACAGCCCTGTGCTTTTTACTCAAATCCTTCTGGGTTTTGGGGTTTTTTCTTTTCTTTTCTTTTTTCTTTTTTTTTTTTTTCTTGGAGGTTTCCACAGACACTTAGGGTAGCAAATAATCCCAAGGCTCATTACTGCACATAAATCCCTCAGCCTTCTGGGTTTCCTTGGAGCCGCTGCAAAAATGGACACATCAATACAGCCTTCTGCAGAAAAGCTGACAATCTCAAAATGGGCTCATGCTGCAATAACTGAAATCTTCTGCCAGGTTGGTGATGGGGCTTTCTAATCAACTTTGCAATGAATATTTCTTAAATCATGTTAATCCACCATTTAGGCAGAGATATCAGTTCCAGACAATGAATCACCATACCTGGAGGGGGATATACCTGCCGCTTCCCCAGAGAGGCGGCGATTAACAGCGCGCGTGCTGTCAGATCAGCCAGCAGCCATGGCATTTATCACCTCACAGCTCCTCCGCTGCAGTGAAGGAAATCTTTGCTCCTGCTTCTGGTGCAATCAGCTTTTATTTATGTAGTGGTTATGGAAAACAGCTCTTAAAGGAAAACTGCACCTGTTTTGCCCTCTGAGGCAGATTTTGCTCTAATTTACATGGACGCATTTCCTGTTAGAGTTTGCTAAATGCTGGGATCTCGTGAGGAAATGAAAGCCCTTAAATACGAGCAGGAGGAGTGCAGTACCCGGCTTTCAGACCCACAGAACTATAGTAAACACTGATGAAGAAGATGAACTGTCTTTTTCATGAGCACTTTTATGTTTTCATCTCCCATAGCTCCTAGGAACCAGCTGCTGTGTGAACTGTTAACTTCTCAGCTCAAAGAGACTGCAGACCAAACAGAAAGTTTTGTTCTGGGGAAATTCCTGAGCCCAGGTGATTGTGGGATTACTTTGGATATGAAAAGAACTATGGATTGGTACGTTTTTCCATTAATCTCCAAGGTAAGCTTCATGAACATTCACTGCAGACTAACTTTTCATTAACAAGCTGTGGTAACTTGAAAAGGAGAGGGTGATTTCTTGGGTCTTTGAGCGTCACTCCAGCTCAAAGCAGGTTGACCTCTGAGGTAGGTGATGCTGCATATGTCCTTGTCCAATGAATGTCTCTGAGGGCTGAGATGCTCCAGGCCCTCTGAGTGCCTGTGCCTGGGCTGAGCCTCTCTGAAGATCTTTTTTTTGTCTCCAGCCACGTGTAATTTTCCTTGCTGCTCCTTGTGCCTGTTGCCTCTGCCCATCTGCTGTGCACCTTCAAGAACAGCCTGTCTCCACCTGCTCTGGAACTTTTTGGATGGTGGGAGAGTGAAATTAGATGTCCCTCCTGTCTGAGCAGACAAAACTCTCTTGCTCTCTTCTCTCACATTGTGTGCTCCAGCCCCCTGACCATCCTGGTGGGTTTCTGCTGGACTTGCTGCACTTTCAGTGCCCCTTTTACACTGGGCAGATCCATTCTGGGTATAGAACTGCAGATATAATCACAAAAGTACCGTGCAAATGGGAGGGGTCCCCTGACTGGATCCACTGTGCTGCGACTCTATAGCCCAGGATGCTGTTGGTTTGCTTCATTGCAAGGTTGCATTGTTGCCTCTTTTTCAAGTGGCTGTACACCAGGTCTTTTATTCAAAAACATGTCTGTAGGCTGTAGGAATACACTTAGGATTGCTGCCAGGGAACGTGTCCCTGAAAAGGTGCTGCCCACATTCCCTTGAATTTTGGGCCTCTCTAGGCTATCACAGTTTGGTCTCCCAAAAATAAATATTTCCATGTTTTTGCTAGGTACTCTTTAATTATTTGTCTTTGAGCTTTAGGATTATGAAGGTCAGTCCCCTCCTAAATAAAAGGATAAGTTCTACTTCCTCAGGCAGTCCTGGAGGAAATGATCTGTCCAAGTGAACTGATGTGGAATTTAAGTAAGAGCCCAGCATAAATGCTAACAGGCATTGGCCTAAAAATATCTGCTGCTTTTACTGCTGTGGAAAGAATGACATGCACCTCTGATAACTTGTCTTGTGGTAAGTCCTGCCAGGCTGTGCCTGGATTCAGAATGATTACTGCATTTCCTGGTGGCTTGAGGAGGAGGAAAACAGATGAGAGGTGGAAATAAGCCTGTTTTTCTCCAAGAATACCTGCAGCTGAAGCTGCAGTTGGCCACAGGACGCTGTCCACAAACGTAGACCGACGGACAATTCATTGTGCGTGGCTAAGAGAAGTGTGTGTGTGCATATCTATATCTGTGTGTATCTTCATGGTGAGATATCTGTATGAAACTATTACACCCTAGCCAGATTGGTTGTTGAATTTCAACTTGGTTACGTTTACTCAAGGCGTGGCAAAAGCTTCCCTATAAAGGAGGGCAGGGGTAGTGCCAGCCTGTGTTTCACTGTTGGTGTTGGCTGGAGTTACACTGGAGGCACTGCAGGTAAAAAAA
>VZUA01003172.1:6823-20478 GCA_013401035.1 Horornis vulcanius | reverse complement strand
ACCTGTTATTTGAAAAAAAAAAAAAAGAAAGATCCTGTTTATGCAGGATATGTAAAGGTTAAAATAACCTGCATATGTCTAGCTGTGGACACAGGTTTTTTCTAAAAAGGTATTTGACCTTTCTCTAAATAAATTTTAGTACAGGAAATACAGAATTTCTGTAAGGGTCTGTCTTTATGGGTTTTTTTCCTGCCTGACCACAATGTCAAAATAGAAGTTGGTTATATTTTGAGTTCATTTTTCAGTCTGGGTAGTAAAATCAAGCTTTTCTAGAAGGTGTGTGGAGAATAAACCTTGTAGGGGCTAAAAAAATGATGCATGTTATCAAAAGATTGAATTTCAGAAATAAGACTGAATCGTTAGGTTAATGGTAAATAGCAATGACAAAAATTAGAGAAAAAATCAGGTTTGGTTGGAGTTTTTTCTTGGTGTTTCTTCTGAAACCTTTTCTTATTCACGGTTTGAGAACCTGTAATTTGCCTCTTTGCTCTTTTTATGTTATGCAGAGAAGGCCAAGCCATTATTTTTGTTATTGATAGCAGTGACAAATTAAGAATGGTTGTGGCCAAAGAAGAACTTGACACCCTTCTGAATCATCCAGGTGAGGAGGCTTTTTTCCCCTTCTGTGTCCATATTTGTTATGTTGTCATAAGAAAAGCCTTTATCTGACACATTCTGAGTACTGTGCAAATATTTTATCCATTCTTGACTATTAGCACAATAATAGTCTGGAAAAAATTATGGTTTGGTTTTTTTTTTACCTATTCACATTTAGAAATTGGTTGCCTTCAGCTTTCTGCACTGAGTTGGGTTGGTCTCTTATTAATTGATATAGATCAAAAGTTACATTGTTTTGAGAAAGAATAGACTTTGAGTTGTAAGCTGGAGAGGCTTCTTGTGATGAGCAGCACAGGCAAAACTGTGTCTCCCTGTCTGTTTTTTACATGAAGACAACTAATTCCTTTAATGTAACATTTAACTTCCTTTTGTCATCATTATAATTTTTATGCTTTAGCCAGAAATAAGGGGGGGGTAATCACACCAGTCAGTTTCAATTCCCTGTGGAAGAGGATGTAGAGGATTCATCTTGGTTTTAGGGGTTTAGCTTGTTTTGTTGGGTTTTTTTTTACATGAGACTACACCTTAATTAAGTTCTGATATCAATCAATTCTTTGCCTTTCCATGTATCCAGCATGACTGGGATGTGTCTGTAAGCAATATGCAATTTTGACTTACAGCACTTTTGGTAGTTGCTCTGCCTAACCAGAATATAAAACTCCATCTCAGAACTTTAAAGTAAAATAATTCTGTGATTCCTTAATTATTTATTAAACTGATAGAGCCTTAACTTGTGGGATTCCCATGCTGAAAACAAAAACAGAAAAACTGACTTGCATTTCTAAGAGAAGCAATGTGTGATAGGGACAAATATGTTCCCGTGACTTTGTTTTCCATGAAGACTATATAATAGTATATAACATTTAATTCATCAACAAGGATGCTGGAGCTGACTTGGCCTTCTTGTTCTCATTCTCTAATTTCTCATTCAAGGGTATGGGCTGCTTCAAATGCAGACACTGAAAAGACAGTGTTACAAAAGTCACAGGGAGGATGAGGTGAGCCAAAGGCTGCAGGTGGATTACACAGAGGCCAGGACACATTGTACCAACTCAGGATTTAACTGCAGCAGAAAAAGCCAATTCTGTTAGTAAAGTGGAACCACACAGAGCCAAGGGGTAGAGGTAAAGACTGCTGGAAGGTGTTACTGGTTTAATAGAGGGCAGAAGAGTGAAAATGTTTAGACAGAGTAGAAACAACCATGGGTGGGGCTTTTCATTTTGGCATTATTAGGTCACTAATGCTGACCTAGCAGGTCAGTGCTGTTCAGTTGTTGATGAATTTGTGTCTTCAAGTTGCACAAGACCAGGCTCTGACCACTGACTGCAGTCCTGAGAGCCAAGAGAGAGCAGGGCTGTATTTCTGCCTTGGAGTGGCTTAGCTCCAACACAGCAACAGTGTCACTGATTTATCAGTTTTGATGTATCACACCTAAGAGAAGCAAAGGGTTTAAAAAGTTCTTCTAGGATAATGTTCAATAAAAGTAGCTGTTAGGTCAATCAATATACAGCTGGTTTGCTATGTCAATATTTTTATTTGTATTAGTGTTCTGCCTTTCTTCCTGCACACCCTCCTTTCTCCAAATCCATGCTTCTGTCTGTGTCAACCTGCTGGAGTGGTTTAAATGTATGTGTTTACCTAAGTTTTAAATGGAATTGCATCATTTCCTATCTCTGAAAATCTTAGCAATCCTGCAGTAAAACAGTTCCCTCTTTTTTCTAGGCTTTGCCTGAGGGACGGGAATGTGTCCTGTGAAGCATTAATGGGGTTAAAAGTTGTACTAGCTGGGACTCTTTTGTGAATCAGAGCTATAAATTATTTTTACTTACACTAGTGGACAATTCACTCTTCAAGTAACAGCTTGTTTAATCATACTTTATCATATTTTGGTTTTTACTCAAATTTCATTCTTCAGCACTTTGAAAGATGGTAGCCATAGATTACCTGGATTAGATGATGACTCTTGGGTCACTTCACCTCCAGCACATGCTTCTAAACTAAACTGAAATTCTTGTAAACTTGAAAGTCTTTGAAATTGCACATCACACATTTAGAGTCTGGAATATATTTTAATGTGTTAATTTATAACCATTTGCAGCTAGAAAATGTTTGCTTTCCATTAGTAAATGTGAAAAGTGTGGGAGGGAAATACTACTGCACATTAGGAAATAATACAAATTTCTGTGACCATGACTTTATTTAGCAAATATCTTTGTGTGTGCATTATGAGTCTGGGTGGGTAGGTTGTGCCTCTTTCTAATTGCTTAGGAAAACACTGGAAACTCCTTGATTAACTTGGCTGTTTGCATATGTGATGTCAGCTAATTTATGGGGTTTTAATTTACCCATAACCTGCAACCTCTGGGTACCAGGGTTCATTTAATTATACTGTAAATTAAGCTAAAAGTTTCAGTTAGGAGACTCAATAGCTGTTCAACTATGGAATCAAAAGAGAGATTTATTTATACTGTGCTTGTATTTTGAGGCCTTTGACTTGTGTTTATGGATATCAGAGGACAAAAGAGCTCCAGGCAGGCAAATAGTTTGTGAAAATTGTCAGTTTTGATCAGCACTTATCATCTCTGAATGAATATGGGGAGGTAGTGTTGTCTCCACCAGTTCTGTGGAAAGGCTTAGTAGGGTGGTGGAAAATAACATAATTAGGAAAGTTCTAACCATTTCAGCACTGACAGTTTGTTGGGATTTGGGGGTTTTTATCATCCTCCTGCCCATCAGCAGGGGCGGATGGCTTATGTTTGACATTTTTAAATAAATCCTTACCTAGTTTCCTGTGTGAAATAACCTTTTCTTTTTACTATTTTAAAAAGAGCCTGTGCAGCAATTTTCATTGAGGCGGTAGAGTGTAAGTTCTTTTCCTATCAAGCACAGATGAATAGACTGAAACCTAGGTTTTCTCTAATCCTGCATATCATCCTTTGTATAAATAATATGAAGAACTCTGAGAGTTAGTCTTGGTGCTGGTAATTTTTGTCCACGTTATCTCTGTAACTTTGAAGAGAGAATACTTTGTTTCCTTTCAATCACCACATAATCTTTTGGGGTAATCTGTGAGGTTTAAGCTTGTCCATGTCTAAGTATCCCAAAAACTACCAGAGTACTTTGGCCTCTAGTTCTCACTGCTAGCTGAAAGAGCTTCTGGAGAAGAAGTCCTTCAAGGGAAGGGAGAATAAAGGATGTCCAGATACGTGCACTTTTTTCCAATTTTATAAATTCTATGAAGTAATGGACGCTTTCCAGGACACTAAAGGATAATTCAGACTACCCTTCTCAACTGTTGTTGTGACATTATGAATGAAAACAAATTATTTTTTCCAGCCATTTTATACATCCAGTCCACACTAAGCAGAGAATGTGCAGTGTTTGTAGGCAGTGGTTTGATCTCTTGTTCCTCAGCTTCACCAGCAATTCCTACCTCCAGCTTGAAATGTGGGTATGAGGTAGGGGGAAAGGGGGTGGAAGATTCCAAAACCTGCAAGGAAGTTTGTGAGCATTCTGGAAGCATGCAGCAGAGGCCAGGTGACCCAACAGTGTGTGCATCTTGGTAGGATACAACCTTCAAAGAATTGCAGCTGCAGGTGAGCAGAATACCTGGCTGTGTTGTCTGTGCCTTGTTCCATGCAGAGATGATGAGGGTTGCCTCATGTCCTGAGGCTCCTGTCTCTGCTCATGCCTAGATATTAAGCACCGTCGACTGCCTATTCTCTTCTTCGCTAACAAGATGGACCTCAGGGATGCAGTGTCATCTGTGAAAGTGTCTCAGTTGCTGTCCCTAGAAAACATCAAAGACAAGCCCTGGCATATCTGGTAAAGTTCTCTTTTACTATCCTTTTACTGGCACTGCTTTGTGCATTCCTGTTTTAGCCCTGTTGTGCCACTCACTACTGTATAAATAAATGGAGTAGATAAAAGACAGATTCCATACATGAAACAGTAGTAATATTAAAATACTTATGGTGAAACTTACTTTAAATGTACAATGCATTCATTGAGACTGTGTCTTTAAGTTTTCACAGCAGAGCTGTTAGCCAAGTAATGGAATGCAGGATTTCCAATGAAATCAGAAAGCAGGATTGATACCAGAAGAACAGTTGCCATTGTATTTTGCTGGGAAATTGAGTAGAATTATTATCAGACTTCTCCTGCTAGATTATCTTGCAGGTTTGAGAATATCAATAATAAAACCTTTGGAGTTTTTTCCACTCTGCAGATTCTTCAGTAAACTGTTTTTGAAAGGCCATTTAGTAAACTGATCTCTTCTGTATTCAGAGGGACGCTGTACTCTTTGTACCCAGTCATGTTTGAGGGGATTTTTTTAGCTGTAGGAGCTGGTCTTTTCTTCCTGAAGGATATAAGCTTTACTCAGTGCTGGTGTTCACAAGGAAAAAAAACTCTCCTTTTATCAGAAGTGCTTTATAGAAGTTAGTCTTTTGTCCTATTAAAGTCCTCAGCTGTTAAAAGTAAAATCAGCAGCTAAATGCTACAATTTTCATTTTAGGCCCTTTAATGTTAAACTTGATTACCTGGGCATTGTTTTTGTCCAGAAATCACACTCATCACTTCCCAAGCTTCTTGGAAGGTTGTTTTATAGGGAGCTGCAGTTATAGTCCAGATTCACTGTTGTGCTGGTTTTCATAAACTGAGGAATGAAGAGCATTTAAACAGTTATCCCCCAGTGATTCAGAAGGTGAATTTACTCTGCTGTCAGTGTAGCAGAATAGTTCTATACATTACCAGACACTCCTGGGGTTGCTGTTACAATGAAGTGTGTACACACACACATAATTCCTCCTTCCAGTACTCCAGCATTCTCACTGTGTGTGGGAACTGCATGGAGGACATTTGGGCTTGATCATCTTAAAGGTCTTTTCCAGCCTAAATGATTCCATGATTCATGGCTGCTGTTGGAGGGAGTAAACATCTTTCACAGCGTTGTCTGAGGAGGGAGGTGCTGCAGAACGTGTCTGCCTCGTGTGGGAGCTCTCCCAGAGCCCCTCATGTTCTAGGAATAATTCCTTGTGCCTTGAAACTGGAATTAAAATAGATCACATCATGAAATGGTGTTTCCCTATGGGGAAGGTCCCCTATATCATTTGAGGAGCAGTCTTCTCCATGGGAAGAAAGTTTAAGGAAACTGTACCTGATGCTACTTAGCAATTACCTAAATTACAGGTTTAGTGATGACTCAACTAAAACTGGTATTTTTACGATGTTTTTGAAATTTGATTTGTTTCTTTCAGTGCCAGTGATGCTCTTAAAGGAGAAGGATTACAAGAAGGTGTGGATTGGCTCCAAGGTATATCATATGTAATTCTCTTGTTCTATTTTCATTCTGTTAAACTCTTTCATTTTGTAAGGTTTTTTTCTTTATTATTTTCTTTGTTTTCTTTCTGTCTGTTTCTGCTGTCAGATCAAATTACACAGTGAGTACTAAAGCTCTATCTCATACTTGCCTTTCATTTACCTCCTTAATGTACACAAAACATCATGTGGGCTTCCCTGACCAAAGTGTGTATTATGAAACATTAATGCACACTCTTGGAAACAGTGTAGCACATTCATTTAAACATTACCAGCTGCCACACTTCAATTTCTTACTGTGGTAGTTCAGTTTCTTCTTTAATTTATTCTTAATGTCCTGTCCCTGTTTTCACAACTTAATGTTATGTATCAAAACATAGTGGGAAAAAATAAGCCAAGTATGCTGACAAATACACTGGTTTTAATTATACACCTTCAGCTCTTTAATCATGAGCCAAAAGAAGAACTTCAACTTACACTATAACGATTATAGAACATGCAGACACTCGTAACTGCATGGAAAATATCAGATCCAGCTTGGATGATGTCTGACATCCAACATCTTTAATTACAAACTTGGTACAGATGTTGTGTCTCCTGTTGTGTGTTGGTAAGGCTCTGGTCTCTCTTGTCATCCTGCTGAATGTTAGATTAGTGAAGTGTGGCATAGTTTTGGCAGTCCGATCCCAGTTTTAGCTCCCTGCCTGGCGTTGCTTGTGCCGTGAAGTGCCGCGGGTGGTGCGGGCTCAGCTGATGTGCTGTGCCCCGCTGGCCGCCGGGTGTCAGCGCTGGCCCGGGGACAGAGCCTCCTTCCGAAAGGATAACAGCCAGCCCTGGCCCCGCCTTAACTCATCCCCGCTGCTCTGGGGACACCAGACTGGCCTTTCTACTTGGACTCGTCCTGCTGACTAGGAAAAGATGGTTTGTTTTACCGAGTTATTGTAGAGTACAAAAACATTTGGTCATGTTTTCAGAGGGAGGGCTGCTCGCCAAAAAGAGTCTTTAGAAAGAGATGTACTGCCCTCCACCATCTAAAATAATTCTAGGCTGGGGAACCAGGATCTTGGCATTGGGCTTCCTCCTCTCCTGTATCCTATCATCATTCAGGCAGATTCCAGATCACCATTTTTCCTAATTTCAGGCGTTGTTCTAGCTTAGTAATGTTTTCTTGCTATTCAGTCCAAATTTTGGGTTTGTACATAGCTTGATAGTACTTAAAAGGGTCTAAAATGCTTTTGTAAATATTTAAGTTATATATGTAGATTTTTTAACTACAGCAAACAGATGCTTCTGCTATCATTCAGATAGTTCTTCATAGCTATTCACTTCTTATGGAGGGTTAAACTTCTTAATTTTCTGAGCTGAAAATCTTCATGGATGGGCTCTGTGTGAAAATGTCCTTTAACTCCCTGGTTCAGTGAACCCAAAAGCTTAAGAGGTGTTGAGTTTAAACTGTACTGTTACCTAAGCACATGTAGTTTGGCAATTATATGTTTAAAGGCTGAATACTTTGATATTTCAAAGCCAAATTTTTACTCTTGATTGTCCTTATTCCTAGAGCACTAGATGGAAATGTTTGGAACAGCTCTGTAGTTGTGGTAGTCCCTAAATCACAGCCTGGGGATGCCATAAAATTCAGGGGAGGAAATGACACCTGGTGAATGAGAGCACAGTTCTTGTCAGCAGTCAAGCTCCCCTTAGTTACCTTTTCCAGACCCATTTCACAGCTGGGGTGGCAGGGGCAGAAAGTTTTGTGCTTTTGTTTTTCCCTGGTGAAGGCTGAGTTTGCTCTTTTCCTATCTTGTAATGGGGTTGCTTTTGCAATAGCACATCCTCCAAAGGGTAAAACAAACCTGTCTCACAGCATTCCCCCTTAGTGGGGGAAATTGTGCTGATTACCACATTTTGTAATGGGATGCTGGATGCTTTTGATAACCAAGAAAAGGTTTGAAGTGAGTTGAGGAGGCAGCAATATGGAGAAGCATGGCTACTGAGAGCAGAGTTCATGTGAATTATTCGAAACCAAACTTTAAATCTTTTGCTGTTGGGCAGTTCATGTTCAGTTAAGTGGAAGCCAAAATGTGTACAAGAAATTGAAATGCATACGTCATAAAATAAACTTCTAGGTTTTATTGTCATCAAAGTGATCTTATAAGCCTGAAGAAGATAAAAAATGAATTAGGTGGAAGACTCTCCCTGTTTAATTAGCAAGATTTGGGGAAAACAACTTGGCTGTACAGGAATTTCAGAAGCGGATGAGAGAGCAAGTTGAAAAGAACTCTGCCTTGTCCCCCATTCTTGTAACTACACCAAAATATCTAGATCTATTTTATGTTTTCAAAAAGCAAAATGCAGCAAGAATTCATCTTGTGCTAAGACTAGATGTTTCTTTTTATTAACAGGTCAGATGCAAGCAATGAAGACATGAGAGATAAATAAAGGATCCATGGGGTTCTTTTACGCCCTTTGTCAGTAGGTGAACAAGTTTCTTGGAAAGGAAGACTGATTTGAAGAAGACGAACAATTCAGCTAAAATATCCTGTATTGACTTGTTTCAGTTTAGTATCTCCAGGAAAACTGAATGTAGACAACCTAGCACCTCAGGTATGCACATTGATGAATTAAATTGAATCTTGTGACTGGAGAGCATATAAAACAATATTTGTGTTAACAATAAACATCTGCATTCATTTGAGGTTTAGGTGATAATTAGCCATCAGTAAATGCCCCTCTGTTTTTGGGGAGAGGGGGACACCTTTTGAGCAAATGGGAATATTTATTTTCCAGAGAAAGAACAATCATCACTTCCTGAAATCCAGCTACATAAGATACCTATTAATTTTAGATGCCCAGTTTTCGGCATTACTGCCATTTTTTTATATTAAAGTTTGACATTGGGTTTTTGTTATCCATCTCTGATAGACTTCTATAAAAATATTTTGATTAAAGATATAAGGATTCAAATGTTCAGTATATTTGTTACAGATGATTGCAGATGTTTTTAAGGAATTGCTTTTAATGAAATGTTACAAATTGTTTTTGTGATTTTGCCATGGTTATATTTGCATTCCCATCAATAAAACTTCAAATATATGACATGCCCTGATTGGGTTTTTTAACTTTAATAAGCTCATTAATGGTCTTTACATCCTAGAGATTTTTGGTTTTCTATGCATTTCATTTGGAATTTGTTTATCCATATTCAAGTGGATATAGCACTGTATATGTAATAAAATGGTATCTCTGTTGCCAAGGTTTTTTTTATTAATTGTGTATATTTTTTACACTACCTAATCAACTAGACTACTCTTCCCCATACTTCAGGAGTATATGAATCACAGGATGGGTCAGACTGCAAGGGACCACAGTGGGGTCATCTGGCCCAACCTCCCTGCTCAGGCAGGACCATCCCAGGGTACATGGAGCAGGATTGCATCCAGGTGGTCCTGGAATATCCCCAGTGAGGGAGACTCCACAGCCTCTCTGGGCAGTCTGTTCCAGTGCATGGTCACTGCACAGTGAAGAAGTTATTCCTCATGTCCAGTGGAACTTCCCGTGCATCCGTTTCTTGCAAGTTGTGTTTTGAAAACACAGGTAAGGGATAGCTCACTGGTTTACTAGATCATCATTATGAAATGTGTTATACATGTCTGTTGTGTATAAAGACCTTTTTACTTTCAAAAATAAATGTAATAAACTTTCTGGCCCCAAAGATGTACCATAGGTGACAAATTAAGAACTTAAGTTTTGTTTTGCCAGCTCTTCCCTTTCAACCCCTCCTCCCTCATTCAGGAAAGAGCAGACTGAACCTGGCAGTGCTGAAGCCTCCATTTACCTCAATGATTACCTGATCCCTGTGGGATATGTAATATGCAGCTCTTGCAAAAGCTTTCCTCCACACCCATTAGCATATAAAACACAGAAATGTTCTGTCAGCATGCCTTCTAGGCCTCACCTCAGAGAGGAATATTTGGAGCAAAGGGAGCTGAAATGGGAGAACAGTGTCATGTAGTCTCATTTATTAAATAGTTAAATTTAACTTCCCTACTTTGCTGGAAGAAAATCTCACTGTAAGAAATCTTTCTTACAGGATGCTGTGGTACTTACAGTTCAGTTTGTCACGGAAGTATTTTCATGTCTCTTTCTGTGACACCGTTGGCCTTTTGTCACCTCTGAATCTAAGTATTCATACAAAAATCAAATACAAAGGAGGAACAGTAATATATAATTCTGAGAAGTTTTCCTCTGAATTGTGGGCAGGTAATTTTCTGGTTTACTTTGCTTTGGATAATACAGTAATTAAAATAATGGGTTGGAAGGGACCTTAAAGATCATTGAGTTCCAGCCCCTGCCTTCCTTGGACAAGGGACACTTTCCACCAGCTCAGGTTGCTCAGAGCTCCATCCAGCCTTCCCTTGAACAATTCCGGGGTGGGAATACCACAAATTCCTTGGGAAATGCTGCCAGTGCCTCACCACACTCTCAGTAAAGAATTTCTTCCTAATATCTAATCTAAAACTATTCTCTTGAAAATAATACTTGTAAAACTGTTTGACCATGTATAAGTGGTTTGTAATTATTGTGGCTTACTTATATGTCGTATTTAAATGAAATATTCAATAAGTTAACAGTTTCTTCTCTACCAAAGAAAATTTAAGTTCATACATAGAATCCATCTGCATTTCTGACTTCCTTGAATAGTATGGCTCTTGATGGCTTTCTGATTATTTTTGGTTTTTTATTTTGAGCTACATAAACTGCTAGGTTTATCTTGTGGATTGCCTTTACTGTCATGGGAAGCTGTTTGAACCTACTGCTTTGTTCTTCCATCCACAAATCCAAGGGAAGTACTCTAATATTTTTTTTCTCTCTAATGTGGTTAGTAAGTGCTTTTAGAAAAAAAGTTAGTTTTGTACTTTAATTATTTATTTATTTTATAGTATTTTTACTTCTTGGTTTTTTGGTGTTTGATTTTGTTCTGCAACATCTCTTTCTGTTCCTCCCCTATGGGGCCACTGGTCTGAACAAAGACCTTCTGGAAGGAATGGGAATGGGAACAGTCCTATTAGAAAAATGCTGGATTTTTATTTTTTCCCCTCTTATTACTGCATCAACCATTAGTTATCTTTTACTTTTAGAACATTTGTGATCATTCTGTGAACACAGAACCTCCTGAGGAGATCTCTGTATGTTCACCTCTCCTTCCCACCGTGGTATTTAGGCATAAGTAACTAACATCCACAGGTGCTGGAGCCCTGAGTTGCACTAAAAATGTTGGATTTGGTTGGTTTTTGTGGCTGTCAGACTTCCATGCCGTTGTCCCACTGTATTTAGAATGTTAAAGTAATGAATGAGTTCTATCTGGGTGCTCCAAGACAGTTTGCATCGACAAGCTCTTTGTGCCTGAGGAAAAATGCAGCCAAGGGAATATTCCTTCTTTTGATCCATGTTACTGTAGGTGTGAGCATTAAGTGGTAACTTGAAGGGCAGTAGAGTGACCAAAAGAGACTCAGGGAATTTGGTCTTTACACCCCACTCAGTGTTTTGTGCTGTTGCTTCTAAGCAGGCTGCTTACCTATGTATTTATTAATTTCCTTTAAATATGGCTGGTCAGGCTTAAGACTAGTCTTAGACAGGCTTAAAACCATTTTCAGCTGAAATATGGTGCTGTTGTTTTCATATACAAAGTGTTGCCTTCTTTAATCTCTCTAGTGAGGGGGTGCTATCAGGTAAAAGTGTAAATCCTAATTTTCCTAGCTGTGCCTCCCCAGTACTGAGGAGACCAGTCCATGGGAACCTTGTGTTTAACTACTGCTTGTAGCTGTGCTGAGAGCCTGCATGGCTTCAACACTCCCAGGCAATTTCACATGAAGCAAGTGCAGTTCTAAGTGTGAGGATGTAAATGTAATGGAGCCTCCTTTTAATCTCAGCCCTCTAACTGTAATTTCCTTGGGGTGTTTTATTTACTAATATGGAAGATAAGCTGCTGTAAAAGACCAGACATAACAGCTCAGCTTAGTTGTCTGCAGACAGACATTCTGATGTGGTAATATGTGGTAATGGTAACGTTGCACTTCAGGGCTTCTGTAAAACAGCTGTGCAACTGTTTTGGAAAGCAGCTTATCTCTTAGGAGCTTTAACTAGGAAATATCATTTTGTTGGTAATAATAAGTAAAAGTAACGCTGATTCAAAATGCTTGTCCTTAAAAGCAAACATTTATTAAGCCAAGGAAAGGTGTTCAATGTCAAAAGGGGTGGAGCTGGGGGGAGTTTTTGTTTGCTATAAGTTTTACTTGTTTTTAAAGTTTTACTTGGTTGGAAGATCTCTCCTTTTATGATTAATTCCAGTAATCCATTTATTTAGTTCCTTCTGGCCTACCTCATTCCTGTTTTACAAATCTTGATCCTCAGCTTTTTGGTCTGCTTCTTTTAACTTTTGCTGAGTACTCTGCTAGTGAAACTTTTCAGCTCCCTTCCCCGTTGTTTTGGGTGGGATTTTTTTGAGCAACAAAATAGATAGTGAGAGAAGGTCACAGAAGACAGCACTTAAAAACGATAAAAAAAGGGTACTACCGAGAAAGTCTCCAACTCTCCTCTTTCAGAAAGGTCAGGAAAGTTTGCTTTCAAAGGTTAATTTGATATGCCCTGATCCTTTTCTTATTATTTTTCACTGCTTACATTTAAAAATGCACAGTTACGATGCAAAACTTATATTGTGTGTAACAGCTAATCAGAGTTCAGAACTTTAAATGCTTTCTTGTAACAAATGCCAAGTGTTTTTAGTAATATTTTGTAACCATCCTTTAGTTCAAGGCTCTGTAGCTCCTGTCACAGTAAGTTACATCAGGGAAGCATCTGTGTTTGTGTGAACCAGCACTTTGTAATTAATTTGTCACTGTTCAGTCAGTTGGATTTACCACTTAATTGGTTGCATTTTCCTGGCCATATGAAATTCTTGCTCTCACAAGTACAGCATGTACGTGATAATGTACTGTTCTCCTTCAGTGATGTCAGGGTCTCACCATGCAAATCAGCCTGGTTTGCTTTTCCCACTCTTCTAATGTGACAGCATGAAACCCCCTCCCAGTACTCTTTTTCAAAATCAATCCTTTAAATGAAAGCTAGGCTCTTAATGTCTCTTGTCTACCTTTAAATGATCTTGTGTTCTCCAAACTGTTTACCAGGAGATGGACTGAATTGTATTGCAATCATACTACTCAGGCACCAGCTCGAAAGGGGGTGTTTGTAATTTCTCTGGGATTCAGGGAGCACCTTTGAAGAACGGGGTAACTTGTGTAGTAAAAGAAGTGTGAATCTAGCAACTTCATGCTAGGCAGTCTTTTGACAAAGAATGTTGTCTTTGCAGATCAGTAAGTAGATTGAAGGCCTAGCAAAATAGTTACTGAACCAAATTTAGTTTGCTGAAGAGTTCCCTAACAGTTCTCAATAAAGGGAAGAAAAGACAGTAAGGAAAGATTTTTAAAAATCAAGGAAATTGGGATTTGTGGAGGAAATTTCTTTGGGCTGGAGTCATGCTAGTGAATATTAAAGAAACCTAAGCCTCATGAGGCTTGGTGAGGTAACCATGATAAATTGAAGTGGATGCTTGACAGTACAGACTAATGAGAGCAGCCCCATCAAACTGCTTTTACAGAGCAAAGAGAGCTGGTGCTGAGAGCCTGATGTCCTAATCTGTGTGGCCTCAGTTTCCTTCAGCC
>VZUA01003148.1:0-13016 GCA_013401035.1 Horornis vulcanius | reverse complement strand
CTTTCCTTTCCTTCCCTTCCCTTCCCTTCCCTTCCCTTCCCTTCCCTTCCCTTCCCTTCCCTTTTTTCCAGCAGAGAAGGCAATGGTTTGCTTCGGGAACATGTTCATCGAGCTGCCGAAGGCGAAGACCCGGGAGATGCTGCGGCAGGGTGAGGTCACCCCGAGGGCTGGGTGTAGCTATAAGCGTTTCGATAAGCACCATAATTAACAAGATGTCGGCTCAATTAACGGAGTTCTGACGAGGGATGGGCTTTGAGGTGCCCAGAACCTCTCGAGAGGCTGATTCTGACCCGTGCTGTGCCCTGGGAAGCACACGCAGAAGGTGCTCGGCCCCGGGGGTGGTGGAGGCAGGGTGGGACCCTCCTCTGCCTGTGCTGTATCCCACGGGAAACTGGGCCATCATCCCAGAGCCCACCGCAGTCCTCCTCACTGCCACCACCTCTTATCCCAGACCAGGAAGAGCTGGATGAGGAGATAAACAAGCTCCGGAAAGAGCTGCGGGTGAAGGTGAACCGGCTCTACGAAGCTCAAGGTAAACACCCCCACTCTGCAGCCTGCTCAGTGCCTGGGAACAGCCTCGTGTGTCAGGAGGGTCCAGAAATTCCTTAGTTCCACGTGTTTCTGCAGCCTCTTTTCCACTGGTTTTGCAGTTCCTCTGTGCCCCAGCAGTGCTGTCTGTCTCTGTGTGGAGCTGTCACCCACCAGCACCCTAAACACCCTCCAGCACTGTGCTAGGCTGACCCCACTTCACCTTCCAGGGCAGCCCCTGCCCTCCCCACAGCCCCTTTCGAGTTTACCATGAGCTGCTTCATTTCTTTTGTGACAAAATCATGACTTTTTCCATGTGTTTTCTCAGGTAAACCTGAGCTGAAGGGCTTTAACCTTAATCCCATGTCTGCTGAGGAAATGAAGCTCATCAACCGCATCCTGGAGGGCTGAGGTGGCCGTGCCATTGTCACAGCGTGTTTGCCCGTCACTGTGGGCTCGTGTTTCAATAGCCACTGTCCTTGGGGCTTGCAGGACCTTGGTGTGTCCAGAGCCCACCCAGGTGAGGGCCCTGGGAATCGTTTGGCTCCTCAGCTACAACTCTGCAGGGTTTTTGGATCACAAACCTTTCCTGCTCTCTGCTGGAATTTGGGTGGCAGAGCCGTGCTGGATACAGCGCTGGGCAAAGGCCCACGGCTGGGGTGGAAGTGGGATCATTAAAATCAGAGCAGCAGGACATTCCTGACTCCATGTGTATGTTCCTTGTTGGGGGCTTATGTGAATGCTTCTGGGGTTTGGCTTCAGAGCTGCTCCTTTGTCACGTTGGGAACAGGAGTAGGAGGGATTGGGAGTCCTCCACATGCCTGAAGCACAGAAGAGGAGTTGTGCACGCCCGTGGCATTCAAACAAAGCAGAGCTGAGGCACGTCAGGAATCTCTAAGGATGTGTAGGGAGGAGCAGGAGGAGGCAGCATCCTTTTAGTCTTGCTGGGAAAACATGTTCCACTGTTGGAAGGCAAGAGATGACAGAAATGAGGCTTTCAGGACTGGATGAAGGGATAAAACTTGGGTTTATTTTAAAAAGTCGCCTGAGGAGGGCTGAGCAGGAATACTCACTGAGTTTGTCTTGTGGTAAAAGGACAATTGATGTAACCAATACTAGTTTCTGCAAAGGTTTTAAATTTTGCTGTTTTCTGCACTCCCTCCTCTGAATGTGCTCCCCCAAGTGCTTAACTTGGTCAAGAGCATAAGATAAAAAAAAAAAAAAATTAGTGATAATTAGTACATGACTACAGTGAGTTTGATTTTTTTTCTGCCTACAGGGAAGTGTCTGGGTCCAGCCAAGCCATTAATTTTTTGAACTTCTGTAGAGATATTTCTGGATAGAGTTTCAGAACTGTAAACATGCCTGATGCCCTTTTTCCAGCCCTGAGGCTGCTCACCTGTTCTGCCAAATCTTGAATGAGCAACAGAGCTGGGCCTGGTCCCTTGCTCTCTTTCCTTTTTCCCAGCCATGACAACGTCAAACAGAGCTCCACCATTTTCCCAGCTCCCTTACCACCTTCCAGCTTAGCAAGGCTTTCTCCTGCCCTGGCCAGTTCTAAACAGGCTTCAAATTACAGAGTTCCAAAAAATACCCTGTATCTGACCCCTCAAAACCGAGATGTGAGTTCTTTAAACCAAAAAGCCCAACTACCATTGCTTGGTCTTTTTATATTCTGCTGCTGACACTACATACCCTAAGTGTGTCTCTGTCCACTTCAGGCTTAACATTTCAGATACACAGACTAAAAATAACAGACTTACTACCGGAACTGTCTTGCCTGCAGCTTTTTCAGCAGCTTGCCTGTCTCCTGGGAGCAAGAGGCAGCTCACAGTGCCACATCCCAGTGTTGGAGCTGCTCTTACATAACCCATGTGGTGCAGCCAGTCCGTGTCTCTGTAATGTGATGGCAGGGTTATTTTTACAGTCTCATGGCAACAGGTTTTCTGCTCTGACATGTTTCCATAGTAGTAGCAGGAGGAGGATCAGGTGCCTGCCTGCCCTAAAAGCTTTGTTTTGCTGTGCAGAATGTGTTTAGCCCTTTTGTTTTCTTACATGGAACAGAACTAAGCTCTGCAGTGCAGAGGGCCAGCTGAGCAGCCAAGCATCCCTGTGTCAGCTAAAATACCTCATTCCAGCCCACTGCACCTTCCAAGCTGGGAAACTCTCAGAAGCAAGGGAGCCAGTGCCTTGTGCTGAGCCAGTGGTGTCCAGAGGGAAGTGGGAGCTGCTGCTGCCTGACACGAGGGGAGAGTGAACTTCATCCATGAGGGTGTCTCCCACCCCAAGCTTGGCATCAGCACCACGCTTTCTGCTGTGCAGCGAGGTTCCCAAAAGGCTGCTTCATTTGTTCCTAGGACAGCCACAATGAAAACATTTAACAGGCAAGTTACACAGCACCTTCCTCTTCCTGCCTGTAGAGGCAAGGTGATGTTTCACTTTCAGGTGAGACTCTACTCGTGTTTTTTGTTAGAATCCACAGCCAGAGATGATGGTGGACACAGTGAGGTGTGCACGGCAAAAGGTACAGTGTGTTTCGGCTTCTCCAAGTATGGAGAGTGCAAGTACTGCTTCCCATCAGTGAAATACACGACTAGCTTCAGGAAAGTGCCCAATAAACAGCCACCACAGTGACTGCAGAGAGTCATTTTTGGAAAACATTTGGTCCTTTTGATGTCCTAATTCCGTAAGAGCTCACACACCCATTCTTGTTCCCCAGTGAAGATGTGCATTCCCCTCTAGTGCCAACAGCTTCAGGAACAAGCAGGACACCTGCCAGCATTGGATGAATGCTGCACCTAAATATGTGTTTGCCATGATGTTATTCACCAGAACATCCAGATCTTCCCCCTCTGCTGACAGGCCTGTGATCCCAGACCAGGTCAAAGCCTCCAACATGCTGCTCCTTCCCTGTCAGCCTATGGCATCAAACCCAAGGACTGAAATACCTGAGCAATGACAATTCCCCAGCTGCATACAGGAATCGACTCCCAGACAACCAGGGACACAGCTGAACAGCTGAAAGCAGGGGACATCTCTCTGCTATTAATATCTGGGGTTAGCACAGTTGTGTAGTCAATGACAAACTGCTGCAAAACCAGCTGCTGGGAACAGAGTGCTCCAGCAGCAGCACAAGTGGGAGGCACAGTGCACAAGGACCTCTGACAGAGAGCTCTTATGCAAGTCCTGGCTCCAACACAGGCTCCAGTCCCTTGGCAGCCCCATGCTGCCTTGTTTTCCCACTCTGAAGGGGCAACATGCTTCCTTACTCTACTTCTGGATGTTCATCATTTAATCACTATGAAGGTTAGAGGATTATGATCAGTTGCCAAGAAAATCATGAAACTAGACTATCCATCCCAAGCACTGTAATAAAGCCCCTCAGAAAGTGATAAACACCTTCACCCCCCTGCTCTCCCTGTTCACAATGCAAAGTGAGTCTTTCAGAAGATGAACTTGAGTTCAGAGTCTCCCTGGCAGCTGGCAGTGCGGGAAGGTGAAGTGTTTACCTCCAGAACCCAGCTGAGGAGATGTAACAGTAAATCAGGGAGAAACAGGCAGTTTTGCCAATGGCTCATTAAGAAAAATGCCTGCCCACAAAATCATTACCCTGCTAGCAGGCAGGAGTGAGTGTGAAGCAATAGGAAATCCAACCCTAAATCTCTTTCCCATGTGCTGAGCCAAAGAACATTCTGAGCTTATTGCAAAGTTTCTATTCCTGTTCTTGATGATACTAAAGAAAAAAAAAAATCACTTTGGCTTCCAGAAAGAAAAGTGAAAAATAAAGTCATGCTGAAGCAGTAAGTGCTGAGGAAGATTCACAGAATGAGCATTAACCCTTTTTAATTGCAGATGTGGGTGTCTGCAGGGAACAGGTTCCCAGCAGAGTATTCAGATATCTCTCTGAGAGCCCAGCAGAACTGTGATGACATCCAGGACTTCCATTCCAATTAATTTCTTTCCTGACTAACTGAAGTTACTCCGGCCCTTTACCTGCAGGCTGCCTTAGCAGTAATTTTATTTGAGGCTGTGAACAGACTGTGCACATTAGAGCTACCCCAGACCAGAAGTGAGCTGAATTTATTTGTGCATTTGAAATAAAACTGTCGCCAGTGGCACCACATGAAATATTGGGCTGAAGCTGGCAGGACACAGTGCTGTAACAAGTAATACCAGTGACCATCTCTTATTAGAAGGAAGACTTAAATTAGAGGCTTTTCATAGGAGAGCACCATCAACATAAATCACATCTAAGAGAAATTGCCTTACCTATGGTTCTGCTTGCTCTTTACATGACTAAGGCTGAAAGAATAATCATCATATTTTTGCTTGTCATTTTTGTAGTGCTACTTGCTGTTTCTGTTTCTCTCAACTCTTGTAATGACAAATCAGTTGCGTTCTCAGCTTCCTGCTGTTGCAATACTTGGGTTGTGAATGTAGCAGATAAATTTCTGAGAATTTCAGATTAATTTCATGATAAATGTTTTTCACTTAACCAGGGAGAAAACCTGTGTTAAAAAACAAGCAAAACCAACAGAGTAAAATTCTGTTTTAAAGCACCTTTTTGGTGTTAAGTACCCTCAGTTCCTGGTCTGCATCTCAGTCAGTGCACCATGGACCTGGTGGAGTTCATTGCTGGCAGCCAAAGCACTCTGGGGGGTGGTTTATCAGTGCTGATGGGGCACTGTTTTGGGACACACGAGCAGGAGAGACGATCATAACCCTCCATCTCTGACAAGTGCTCTGATATTTGTGATTTGCTGGTACTTGGAGGGGTACATCTTCAGAAATAGCCAAGTTGGCAGGGTTTCACAACATAGGGCTAGAGATCTGACAGAGTTATATGGTGCTGCACCCAGCTGAAGTCTGATACTCCAGTTAAAAGGAGCTATATCCTTCCAGGTGGCAGCTTCCTTCATGGAAACAGTTCACACAGCTGTACATCTCCTTGCAGCACCCCAGCAGCTCACTCAGCCTGCAAACCCCTACCTGCAAGGTGTGAAAGCATCACGAGTCAGCCCTGTCCCAGGGCCAGCACCTCACCTGACACTATAATCCCTTGTCTGCTTAATAACGCGTTGGGAGTTTCAGATCCTGATGGGTTGGGATGTCACCACCCAGGAGCTCAAAGGACCATTTGTCACTGCTAATCCCCTTCTGAACACTGGATGAAAGTGCTTGTCCATATCCACAATGAGAACCTCTGCTGGCCCTGCCTCACACTTGGGAGTTGAGCACAGCCCCAAGTTGCTCGATCACCAACCTGCAGCCCTGAGACATCAAATTTAGTCCCTGTGATTTGTTTTCAATCATAATCTCTACAGCCCAGCAAGAATTCTGAGTAAAAGGCCAGAGACCAGAAGGTTGGGGCCACGACTGCACTCAGCAGTTAAGTTCTCCAGGTTTAACTGCTATACACCCCTACAGGAGAAAACAGTCCCCAGAAGTTCCCTAGCAGCAGTCAACATCCTCTCTGCTATCAGGGTACTGCAAAAACTCCTTTCCCTACTGACAAGAGAGATTTATAGAAGGGAGCAGCCCATAAAATGGGATGTTCAATACCATCCTCCATTATGCTCAAACACCATTCTCAGATTCATGAGGAATCTGAGAACCTATTTTTTTTCCCTTCCTTCCTTCCTTCCTTCCTTCCTTCCTCTCTCTCTCTCTCTCTCAGCTGCCACCTCTTGAGAGACACAGCTTAACAGTGACAGCTGTGTGCAGCAGTGCCAGCATTGCTGTGCCTCTGAGGTCTCAGAAGTGAAGGGCTAAGCTACATCTACCTCTCAGGAGTGCACTAACCAGAACATTGATGAGTCTCCACCTTATAGATGCACAAAGCGACATCAAAGCGGAAGGCTGGCCCAGCCTCACGCCTAGAGCTGCCACCAAGGGAATCGCCTGGCCACGTGTCAGGAGAAGAGGCAGCACAGTTAAGTGGCTGCAGCACACGTGGCAGCTGGCAGGGCGAGGTCAGCACACCTGCACCTGCCAGAGATCCCCCAGCAAGCAGCCTGGAATAGCCTGCAGGCAGCATGTCCCACTCCCTGGCCAGGATCAGTCAGGTGCAGGCTTTTCTGTTGTCACGTTTATGAGAGGAACATCTGGGCTGAAATAGAGATAAAGATCCAAGACAGACACTGAAAAAGCAAATATGCAATTCTGACAGTCCTCTGTGCCCCAGCAACAATTAATTATTTTCCCTGTCTGTCCCTAACTATTTTCCCAGTTTTCAGCCACCTGAGCTGAAATCCAACACTGGATGATGCTATCTGACCAAAAATAGTAAAAATCAGGAGTAATCAACAAAGAATGGAAAAGGAAGGGATGACTGCCCTGAGCCAGTGCTGCACGTTAAGGTGAGGCACTGGCAGAAGTTGCCCAGAGAAATTGTGAATGCCCCGTTGGAATAAACCGAAGTTTGCTTAGACAAATTGGTTGAGCCCTGCTATCTACTGCTTCCCAGATAACCCACTTCGACAAAGTGTTATAGCATCAGATAAGGGAAAAGGTTGGTAAGAAGCAGATCCTGCAGACCTGGGCTAATGTTTTTTGTCATGCCAATTTCCTCCCTCCAGATGAGGCACAGCTGCATGTGACAGTGTAAACCCCCCCCAGGCAGGTATTGAGGCATTTCCCCTAAGACTGAACACATATAACCCATGGAAGTCTTTGGTTTGTGTGGGCTTCTAATGGATGAAGACTGTGACCATCATGCAGACCACAGACATTGAAACTGCAATGATCAAATCTCATCACTGGGTCCACGGGTGAAGATATTTTTCCTCTCCCTATCTTTTATTGTTCTTTCTCTTATGCTTTCACTTTGATTTGTTTCTATATTTTATAGAAAATAATCAAAACAGCTGTATGCTTCCTTTTCTTTTAAATTGTTTTAAAACACATCTGCCTCATATATGTACATAGGTCATTCAGTGTCACTTCACTCTAATTAACCCCAAGGGATCTATTAACCAGAACCTCTGTTACCACTCAAAGATGGGTGGTAACCCCCATCCCTGGAAGTGCTGAAGGCCAGGTTGGATGGGGTTTGGAGCAGCCTGCTCGAGTAGAAGATATCCCTGCCCACAGCAGGGGGCTTGGAACAAGATCTGCACGTCACCATGGTGCACCCTCTCCCAAGGCAGCCTGCTGCACCTGCACTCTGGAAAGGCTTTTGATCAGTTAGAGCGAGTGTGAACTCTGCTGAACTTTCACAGAGAGAACTGATGGATTTTTCTGTCTCCTAAACCATCAAATTGAGGTGGCATACCTTTTGGGAAGATGTGTTAATCAAATGAAAGCTATCAAACTCAATACAGGAGCAAGTGTGACATGTTGAAAATCAAATAGTTCTCTCCCGTGAATCACCCCGTCCTTACATTCTGTGAACCCAAGAAAGAAGAAAGGCTGCAAAATGAAACCACTAAAAGTAAAACCAGTAGTGACATTTCAGCTTTGTTCCAAGCTGATTTGTCAAACTGACATTTCCAGTGATCTGGTGACACCAGTCTTCCAATGAAAAAGGACTGGAGAGAGACAGGGTGACAGCAGCAGCGACAGGCCAGCCGAGTCCTGTAGGTGTTTGCAGGAGTTGGAAGTGACAAGGTTCATCTGATGCATCTAATACCAAGCAGTAGTTCTTTTCTAATCCTGCACAGTTCTTTTCTTACCCTGCTGGAATGTTAGAAAATCCTGAGTTAAAAGGGGCCTACAAGAATCTAAATCCAACTCCTGGCCCTGTGCAGGACCACCTAAAGAATGTATAGTATAAACATATTATAAAACATGTGTACATTATATATATATATGATAATATAACCCAGTTGCTGCCTAGTGTTAGATGTACCTGAGGTTGGAAGTTTATATATAAATATGCACACAAAGTGTAAAAAAATCAGATCTCAGAGAAAGTATCCAGCCATTTGGGAAAATCCATTGTAAAAACCTTCATTGTAACCCTGGAGAATGGTGAAGGAATGTGGCAGGAGGGTGGCATGGGAGAACAGACCAAGCACTGGCAGAAGGAGAGGATGAAAAAAGAGCAAAAGAACAAAATGCCTATTGGATATTCCCAAAGAAAAGACAGTAATTCTCACCTTCTTCAATCAATTATACATTTCAGTTTTCAGGAACGTTCCCCCACCTTGTGACTTGCCAGCCTACAGATGAAACAGCAGACTTGGTGGCTTTAACGTTAGCATTTCCTGCAGTTTTCCAGAATTTCAGTGCAGAAGACCTGCATAACCTGATTCATCAGCTGCTCGTGTTCAAGCATGTTTATTTAAGGTTATGGGGGCAGGGAGATTCAACAAAAACCCCCTCATATTTGTGTTTGGAGGATTCCTGGAGGAAAGGCAGAGCAGGCAGCCTATGGGGAACTCCCATAGCACCAAATAAACAAACTCTGTCACACGCTTCCAGAAATATACGTAACGCAACATATGTTGTTGGGAATTTTAACTCCCATTTTAAATTTGTGTATGTTACAGAAGAACTTAATTAAACAGGAAAGACTAAAAAGATGTTGGGGAGCTATGGCAAATGAGCAGAAAAATCCTGAAGACAGCCTAGGCTGCACATTGCATAACAGAGGGTGAGGAGTGGCCCAGAGAAGGCACTCAAGGAGCACAGCTCCCACACTGCTGCTCAGGTCAGCTTCCTCCAGCCCCAGGATGTGGCACTGGGCACATCCTGACCTGCTACTGCCTCTGAGTGTGGGAGTGGGCAGCCCACTATACATCACAACATAGGGCTGCTCCAGAACACAGACCAACAGAAGGAGTAACATGGAGTTTATTTTTACTTGCCTGCAAGTTTTGAGGTCAGCCACAATCTATATAAGTTGTTGTTATAATTTCAGTAATCACAGGCTTTTAATATATCCTTATTTACTGAGTTTGTGGTTATTTACCACGTTAATTGAGGTTGTGGGGCATAAAATCAGCTTAATATAAGGGTTTTGTTGCCAATTAACACTTCCCATTTGTAGAGTTAGATAATCACTAGCTGCTATCCTCCTGGTTGTAATTCACGAGTTAGTTTGCATAATTACCTCCCAGTCACTTCTCACAAGGGTAAGACAAATCCTCCTGTCCCAGCCTCCTCACCAGACCTGCTGCACAAAACAGAGGGACTGCTCACTCGCAGGGGGGTGTTTTCAATCATGCACCACAGCACAACACTTAGGTTGTTAAATGGCTTGAATCCTCTGGCACAGGAATATAATTTCTCAGTGTCCCATGGTATTGTCAGAATTTCTAAAGGAAACACAATTTTTCCTTAATCCCCAGACCACTGGCTGAAGTGGAAGCTGTGGCGTTCAGCACAGCCTCAGGTTTGGGGGCACAAACATGACTCAGAACATAAGGTTGCCCTTCTCTACCAGCAGGGCAGAGAGAAGTTCATGCCAACCAAATTCATCCCAGCTTGTGCTCCAGACTGGTAATGGATATCCCTTCCAAGAAGTGTTCAAGGCCAGATTGGACTGGGCTTTGAGCAGCCTGGTCTAGTGGAAGTTGTCTCTGCTCATGGCAGGGAAATAGAACGAGATGGACTTTAGGATCCCCTCCAACCCAAATCATTCTGGGCTTCTGTGCTAATGGAGTCTCCCATAATCTCTTCACATTCTCAGGATGGAATTCCATCAGACTTGACAACTAACACAATAGGATTTCCCTAAATCCAAACAGATGTTTACACAGCTCCATCTTCGGGGGCTGCCCTAATGCTTGCTAACCAGAAGCCCAATTAGCCACCTGTCCTGGACACACTTCCACCTTCTTGCACACCTGCAGCTGAACTGAAAGATTTCAGAGCATGAACTCAGCTATAACCCCACAGCCAGAACCTCTGGAAGCACAGTCTGTTCCTCTGCACAGAGCTCCGCACTTTATACCTTCAGCACTGAGTTAACTTTGGCTCTACAAATAAACTGAGCTGACTTTTGGCTGCTGAAATAAACTCTTACACAAGAAGCAGTGTTTTGGTGGTACATGTTGATCAGGAACCTGGCCAGGAGCACGGTTGCTCCATGTTACCTTGCTCTGCCCAATTCTTCCTGCGGGTTTCCTGTATATTTCCCTCTCCCTCTGAAGAACGAAGGCACCCATTCATCTCTCACTTTCCTTGGGAGAGCACACACTTACCAGTTTCAGAACCCAAGTGATGCCAGAGTTCTTGCAAAATTCTTCCACAAACAAATAGTACTCTAAAGGCATTTTGAGGGTCTTCAGAATAAAGGCACATTTTCTTGCCTCAGGCTTTCCCGCTTCCCTTTCTAACTGCTTCCAAAACCTCTTCAGATCCTTTGCTAAGCAGCTGTTCTGACTCAGCTGCGTAGAGAGAGAAATACAAGATTCAGCACAACAAATGCTCCCACAGTATGATTTGCTTTAATTGCCCTTGAGAATCTTCTGGGGATCAACTGCACCACATACTCTGAGAGGAAAAATAAATAAATATGGATACCACTGAGAACTGCTTTTTCTTTGTGGAGGAAGAGGATCAATTTCAATTTTCTGTCTCTCTGCATGAACAGTGGGAGCAAGAACAGAGCAAGTCTTATGATCCATGTTCCACCATTCCTGCTGTAGCTTTCCTGTGCAGCCAGCATCTCCCTCTCCAGGGCAGGCAGCTGTGCATGGTGACCCTGCAGCAGCTCAGCCACAGCACTCCTGAACCACCGCTGGTCAACTCAGTGTTACAAACCTCCCTCTATAGAGTCACAGACTGGTTTGGGTTGGGAGGGACCTTAAAAGCTCCCATTCCATGGGCAGAGACACCTTCCACTAGACCAGGCTGCTCAAATGCTAATGCTCCCAGTGCTCAGCCTGTGTGATGGAGGAGACATCACCCAGGAGAGGACAGGGCTATAGGTGTTTATACATTGGAATGGGCTGCCCAGGGAGGTGGTGGAATCACCATCCCTGGAGGTGTTTAAGAAAAGGTGGTTTTGGTCTGGTTGACAAGGTGGTGTTTAGACATGGGTTGGACCCCAGGATCTCAGAAGTTTTTTTCTAATCTAATAAATTCTATACCTATAGCATCTAAACCTGCCCACAGATACCAGCCATACTCCCCATACACGGTGGAAGGCTTGGAGGGAGAGGGACAACCTTGCCCTCACCTGCACACGGAGCATATGGAGCTTAACATGCTGCCCCGGGGATGTGCAGGAGTTGTGATCCAGAGCCGGGAACCCTTCGGGAGCCCCCCGGGAGTCCCCCGGGAACCCTCCGGGCCCTGCTCTCGGGGCCAGGCCGCGACCCCCGACCCCCGCCCGCCTGTGAGGGCGCCGGAGCGCGCGCCCGTCCCCATGGCAACCGCGCGGCCGCGCGCCAGGGGGCGCTCTGTGCACCCGCACCCCCACACGGCCCCCTCAGCCCCCGGGCCGATCCCGCCGCTCGGTCCCGGCCCCCGGGACCCCCGCCTGACCCTCCC
Source organism: Horornis vulcanius (assembly GCA_013401035.1). Classification (NCBI taxonomy): domain Eukaryota; kingdom Metazoa; phylum Chordata; class Aves; order Passeriformes; family Scotocercidae; genus Horornis; species Horornis vulcanius. The sequence goes on along the minus strand of VZUA01003148.1, from coordinate 1,046 downwards.
TGCGGGCTGGCGGCGACAGGCAGCGCTGGGGAACCCCTCAGCCCTGCTTCTCGCTGGCACTGCCCGTCCTGCCGCCCTGCGAAGTTCCCAGGACACTCCTGCAGCCCCCCCTCCGCCCCGGGCAGGGCAAGGGATCCTGCGGCACCTGCCTGCCGGTGGGCACGGGCAGGGGTGGGCTTGGAGCGGGCAGGGCAGGGGGAGGTGTGGTGCAGGAAGGGTGGGCACAGTGCGAGCAGGGGTGGACACGCTGCGGGCAGGGCAGGGATAGGAACCCTCCGGGCCCTGGTGGGCACGGCGTGGGCAGGGGTGGGCACGCTGCCGGGCGCTTCGCCGCGTGGCCGCACAGACCTTCCTTGATGGAGCAGGACAAAGGTTTTGTTCTTCTCCCAACAGTGCAGCCTTGTGCGGCCGCGGGCAGCGGCGACAGGCAGCAGCCAGCGCGGCCCCGTGCTCCCACGCCACGGCGCAGGGGGGGAGTTTCTCCTCCTTTGTCTGCTCCCGGCCAGGCAGCAGCCGGTGCGCGGCAGCGCCGGAGCAGCCGGGGAAGGGCCTCGGCAGGAGCCGCGGAGGACGGCGGCCGCGGTCCGCTCTGCCCCGGCACAGCCACCGGCCGGGCCTCGCCGCGCTGGGAGCGAGCAGCGATCCCGGGGGAGCCCAGCTCTTCATGACGAGAACCCGACCAGGCAGCGGGGACGGCAGCTGCGCCCGGGGACCGGGAGGACGGCAGCATTGGGGACAAGGACACCCGCGTCCCGTCCCCACCCCCGGCGCCCGCCGTCGGCCATGGGGAACGGCATGAGCCAGGTAACGGGGAGCGCTGGGGCGGCTGCTCTGCAGTTCGGCCATGCCCGGGCGGCTCGTCCGGTGCCGAAGGTGGGAGACCCTTACCTGGCAGCTGCCTCTGCCGTGCCGAGTGGTGTTGCACCCGCCGGCACCGGGTCTTTGTTTGTTTGTTTATCTGCCGGCAGAACAACACCGGAGGTGAAACAGGCAGGGACACTGCGCTGGGACAGCTGACAGCTGCTCGGGGAGCGGGGCGGGGGGGG
>VZUA01003139.1:421-11547 GCA_013401035.1 Horornis vulcanius | reverse complement strand
ACAGTCAGCAAGATACTATCAAAGGGAGTTCCCAAATGATCTGTTTTCTGCATCTCTCATTTGTAGCCAGAATCTACAGTAAGTCAATTTTTAGTTATTTGAGATTAATAACAGCTAGACTGCTACAGTTGTTTAAACCCATTAGGGGTGGTTACATCTCATCACATTCAGATCGCTCTCCTCCCAGATCTAAAGAGTTTGCACAAAAATCAAACAATCCTGTGTGTAATGTCAGGAAAACTATGGATATTAGCAAGATGTAGGTGACTCATAAAAAACACCCTTATGTTTACATTTGAGTTCTTGATTTGTCTGAATAACGCCAATAAAACAGAAGAGCCTTCACCTTAGATTTCCAAGACCTGGCTGACACAAAAAGGATGTGAATACTTTTTTCCTAGTAAGTTTGGCAGACTTTTAAAGAGGAAGTGCCATTTTTCAGAGAAAGTTGGTTTTGTTCAGTGGTAAATGTATGTTTGGTCAGAGTTTTGGCAAACAACTCCAGCTACTTTTTGTCCTATGTAAGCCTTTTACGTCATGCCCTAGAAGAGACAACAGCTGTTAATTATTTATCAGCTGATGAGCACTGGCCTGTTAATTGCAAAACATTATAAAATAGATTAGGCAGAAAAGCTTGATATGTATGCAAGCAGGGGATTTTGTTCTGCTTTGTATGTGACTTGATTAAATAAGCAATTTTATGACTCTGCTTAGTTTACAGGAAACACCTTCATCAGAGACCCTAACTGGTCCACAATCTTCAGGTAAGTTTACTAAAAATTAGAAGATTTTTCAGACTTCTAGCTCTTTGTTCTCCTATCACAACTCTAATCCATATGGATAGATGAGATGTCTCCAGTCTCTATCATATGTTGCTTTGACCCAAAATGATTAGAGTTCCTTCAGAAGGGGAAGTGCTAATGAGCAAGGAGAAGACCACAGGATCCAATCTTCTGCACGCTAAGTCTTAGTTTCAACATCATATTCTTGTCATTCAATACTATTTGGTGTAACATCAGAAGACCACTGTACACAGGTCTCACTGCATTACAGGGACTACTGGCTTCTTTTTTTTTGTCTTCTGAAAAGAAAACCTCAATTGACTTTGTACCAATGGAATAAAAGTTTCCAATTTTTGTACCGCATCTCTCGTGCCAGTGGAGTGTTTCATCCTATTAAATTGGCCCCAGTGTACAACAGTGTCTTTCATATACAAATGGCTACACCAGGGCAAGGAGAAAATATAAACAAAAGGGTTTTTGAGAGGCTGTGCCAGGTGAAGGACCTCTGGGCAGAATTCCCATGCCATTGTTCAGTGCAGGCACTTGGATATCTGTGAGCATGAGTGGTCTGATATTAGCATTAAAACAATCTGCTCCAGTTGCCATCACTGCTTCATATCCATCACTTGGCCCCATCCTCTTGGTGGCCTTCAAACATCACAGATTTGGGGTATGACAAGGAGAATCTTTTCACCCTTATCTCTGATGCATTGTCTCCTTCCCTTTTTAAAAAGGAAGGCCATTTTCTGTGACAAACTCAAACATCCCAAGAGACCAACACTCATTGACTGACACATGAGGTGGATCTTAAAACAGTGCACATTTGAGTAGGTTAATTGGATTAAACAGAGCCTCACTGATTCACACCAGCTGAGAAGAGGACTAGAGGAAGGGATTTGAGAGGGTTTAGGAGCTGCCCCAACTGTGAAATTCTTCAAAGTTTGGTTCACAGACCTGAAAAGCAGAGAACAGGCTGGCACTATGTGCATCAAGATTAAAAACAGCCCCAAAGGTGGTGAGACATTTCCACCAGGATTTTGTCCTATTTGCTGGACTTCTTGTGCAAGTTACAAACAACTCAATATTCCAGCATCCAAACTGCTGCAAAGAGCAAGAAATCTCATGCTCTGACCAGCATCTTGCAGTGCTCACTAGACAAACTTCTCTGACCTTCATTGCATTTTGGTACTACAACACTTTGGGGCAGCAACTTCCAAAGAAAAACTTTTAAGCTTTTCTGAAAGTAATACCAAGCCATACCCAGCTCCAAAGAAAACAAGAAAAACCCAAACCAGATGCATGCAAGCTTGGTCTTAAGAAACAGGGAAAGGTGGGGACAGTGTCCTTGTCGCTTTTTACTCTAAATAGCAACAGGAAGCCCTACAAACCCTGAATTAAAAAGAAAATAAACTTTCAGTGCAGGTTGTGGGACCAACAGTTTACACATGAAGGCAATATTCATGTTTAACAGTCTGAAAATGAGACAGGTTTACACCAAACAGAAAATAAACTAAACCCTTGGAACGACCAACCTGGAAGGTTTCAGCTCCAAGTCAGGCCAACATTTCAGTGTACAATGAAGGTGTGACTGCAGGGAGGCCAAAGATCCTCCAGCTGGGACCCAAGGGCTGGGAAACAGGGGCCAAGTCCATCCCTCTCACCACGAAGCCAAGGTCAGCCTTGACTCAACAAAGGATGCTGGAAGGAGGCCATAATTCACAAAATCATTTAAATGGTTAAATGGGCTACACATGTGGCAGAGTGCTCCTGGAGTGACGAATTTAGAGTGCTGTATGCTGTTTAAATAATAAATGATGTATTTTCTTTCTTTTATTTTTTTTTACAGGACTTGTACAGCCTGTAAAGTGTCTTCAAGTATAGAAAATTCCCAATTGCTCTAAGTCTCAAATTACCCTGACTATTGGGCTTTGGCCAGCTAAACCAGAGGAGAACTGGGACAAAAATGAAAGTGTATCTACAAAATTATCAACCACCTCCACCAATATCCACCATTTAGATACCCCTAAACTCTCTCCTAACAGCATCTGATCTAAGAGGGGCTTGAACTCTGGTTTCGTAGGTACTGCTTGGATCTCTGAATGCTCCTCATGTTCTTAATCACGTCTGCTCCAGAGATGAGGCTATGAATAATTAACTATGCCTCCAACATTACAGTCATAGATTATGGTGGTGGTGACTTGTGGACTGCCATGCGCAGCATAAACCATTTAGGAAACTCTGTTATCCACTTTCCCTTTATATTTGTCTTGCAATCACTTACCGCTTAAAAGGGTAAATCTTTCATAGCTTTAATTAAAGCATTTAAAATAATTTACACTGAAATTGTATGTGCTTGGGTCTGTCAAAATTGATGCTTTAATAACATGTCATCCCTTTTTTCGATTGCCCTGAAATCTGTTAAAATTACCACTAATCTAATTGGGAACAAAGTTGTCAAATGCATGCAGCTCTGACAGTTTGTCTTTCTGCAAACTGCCGACAGATTGCAAGTTACGCATGTGTTGAGCAGATGGGTAAGTTAAAAGGAACACAAAAAAAAGCAATTTATTAAATCACCTGGAACCAGCAGCTCCATTCCAAAAATAGTGAGAATGAAATATAGCAAGAGCTAGGAGAGTTGGCACTGGAATATGCCAGAAGGTACCAGTTACAAAACAAGATAAACATTTTGAGAAGCCTCAGCTGTGTTGCAGAATAATGAGGCGTTATTTAACCCGATATAGATTACCAGCAGAAATTAATTTAGGGTGCAGGGTTTTGTGAGAGTGTGTGAGTGTGTGAGTGTGTGAGTGTGTGTGAGTGTGGTTTTTTTTTTTAAGGATTTTTTTTTAATCCCTGTGTTTTAACTCCTTCATGTCTGAAAGACAAGTCCCCCATTTCCTTTCCTGAATCCCAGTCTCCCTGAAGAGCTTTTGGACCTACTGTACACTCCTGTGGTGGAAGCAGCCAGTGCGTGCCCTCTCCTTTGGCTTCATCTTACATCCTCCCTTTCACAGGCACCTCCCTCATATCTGGGAGAGGCCAAGGTTGCATGATCCTCGGACACAACTCGGCCACTGACACCCTTGGGCTACGCAGTCCCCTACCTGCCCATAAATTCCATTTTTTTTTGGAAGGAATTGTGAAGAGGAGAGAGGTAGAGATGGCACCCTGCAGGGACAACTGGCCCATCCACTCAAGTTCTACCCTTCACAATCCATTCCTTGGTCCTGCTGCTGCTCTGCTCTCTGCCCATTCCCCATGCCCCAGCTCTCTGCCCCCACCAGCAGCAGGAAACGGAGACACACTCCACGGCCATCGCATGGGTCCAGTCCTCCCCACATGTGTCCCTCTGCCCTGGAGACACACCTGGGCTGTGTTTATACAGAAAAAACAGACTTCATTCTTGGTTGCTCTGTAAGCACTACTCTGTTCAGCAGCATTTATTATTAAAGAACAAGACCAAGATTAAAACCAGCACAGAAGCACTGGATAAGCAGGATTCACCCACTGAGACCACCACAGAGGACACTGGGATGAAGATGCTTGTATGCTTCCCCTGGTTCAGTGCCAGCTCAGATTGGGGGATGAGGGCACGAGGCTTCCCTGGTTCACGTTGATTTTTGGTGGAAGCTCTGTGATTGGGGATGTTGTGAACAGGGAGAGACTGCTGTGCCTTGAGGCCCTGTGGTCTTATGCACAGCTTTGCCAAAAGACCCAAACCAAATCCTGCCCACAGCAGCCAGGTGAACAAAAGAGAGAGAGGATAAATAAGTTGTGAGACACAACATCAGCTTCAATCAATGGAATATTCCCCAGTGCCACAAAAAAANAGAAAGATGAGCTCCTGTGACCACAAAGTACATTAGGAAAGAGAGTCTCTCAGCAACTTTATGAACTAACTTTATAAGGCACAGTCTAAATGGCTATGGCATCATTTCAGCAAATGGAGATATCCTGATTTAAACCAGCTGACAAACCAGCCCATAACACTAGGCAATAGGTACCCCTTCCCAGTGAGCAGGGAGCTGGGGCCATTTCATAATGTGTTTAGGGAGGAGAGAAGATCATAAAAAGAATTGCAACTGGGAGGTTACAAGCAGAATTGCTTCTTCCTTCCTTTTTTATTTTTTCCTTTTAACTAAGGATATAAGCATTTTTACCCCTTCTTTCCCACAGAAAACTCAAGGAGGAAAGTCTGCCCAATTTCTACAGTTTAAAGATGTCCTAAAATATTGGTGTGAAGATGGATGAGACACTCTTCTGCAAAAGTGATGGCATTCCTTGTATAAAATTCAAATTTTTAAGTCTCAGTGAACAAGAATGATGGAAATCTAGCCCTAGGTAACATTACTGCACTCAACATGACACCAGGCAAAGTATGATCCTTAATGCAAGATTAAAAGGATGTAACATAAACCAGCTAAGAAGCATGATGGGCCTGGTGCTGGAATGGTCTCCAAGTAGTTTAAATTGTCACTAACCCTATGAAGACAAATGAAAAAAATAAAATATCAAAGTGGAGTGAAAATATTTGAGATATTTCAAGCAAGGCTGGGTCAGCCCCTGCATTCCTGAGCTCCCACGCAGAGCAGGGATGGAGGCAGAAGGTGCTATTAAACAACATTTCTGCCTAAACATCCAAAACCCAGAGCTTTCCTGATCCCTGCTTGGCAGCACCCCCACAGCTGGTCTGTGGCAACCATCACAAGTAAACCACATCTCTGCCATGTCCCAGGGTCCTTCCCTGGAGCTCCTTCCCTCTCCTGTGCCCCCCTCCTTGTGCAGTGTGTGGGGGCCACAGATGTTGGGCCTCACTTTCCTTTTTCCTTTCACTGCAATTCAAATGGACATTTATTTTCTCCCTCTCATATCCAAGCGGGTCATCATTTAGAGTCTGTGATTTATTTAATGGTGGTTTTAACCCCACTTAGAAATAGGCTGCTTTCATGATTTATTGATTCCTTCTTCCCCTTGTTAATTTGACTAATTTCTTAGGAAATTATTCATAGTTAATCATGGTAAGAATAAAATTAGTTATAGTGCCCACTTTGCTGCAAAGGGAACGTAAATAACTTTTAAAGCAAATCGGAAAGAAAAACACACTAAGGGAAAAAAAAAAGGAGAAAAAAGAAGAAGACAGAAGAATATAAAAAAATGATGATCATCCAAAGGGGGCAGTAAATTAAACCTCTCCACTGTTACTGGTTAGAGGAAGGCACAAATTTACATTCCACAGGAGCACGGCTTTTACAGCATGCTCTCCTCAATTGAATTTGCCATGTCTTCTGGGAAACACACCATTTGGAAGATAAAATCTCCCACCACTCCACCACCACTGCCACCATTCAGAAGATTAAAAAACCCCGCCAACTCTGTTGTGTGCCTTTTGTGCCCACTAGAGGAATGTAAAACCATTATATTTAAGTATCATAATGGCCAACATATGCTTTTTCTTAGAAATGACACCACCATCTGGATTAAGTTCTCCTGATCATTTCAGACAATGTTACGATTATTATTTTTTTTTTCCCCTTCAGGAGAACAAACTGCCCAGAAAGCAACAACAGTCGCAGATGGGGAATTTTTGCTTTTCCTTTTCCACCGCTGGCATCTTTGAGAAACGTGGTAAATTCTTTATATGTACTTAAATCGTTTGATTTCACTTGCTAATTGGTATGGAAGCCTACCTGGTTACACCCCAATCCTAAGCCTGTGAGACTCCTATTGCCTTTGGCCATACAACTTCACCATTACAGTTAATAAAGTATGTAATTGCTGTAATGATAAAATTACATCGTGTTACTGTTTGCAGCAGCCTCTTCCCCACAACCACATCAGTCATTAAATATTACACCAACTGGTATGGGGAGAAGGAGAGGCAGACTTAACCCTTCCCTGCATGAGGGATTTCAGCACACTGGTGTGCAAAGAGGAGGTGTTCTCACCTGAGTGCCTCCTTACCAGCCCCATGGCTATTGTCGTGGACGTCGGAGACCTTCTGGGCCACCACATCCAACTGGCTGGAACTGGAAATGGGCACGCCGGGATAATTGATGTGCTCAATCTGACCATGCACAGGTGGCAGGGAGACGGCATACAGCAGCTTCTCGGGTTTGCTAGTGCCATCTGTTGCCACAGGAACATCTGTCGTCAAGGTCACCCTGTCACCCTCTGTTAAAGTTACAGGTTTGGCGAGTAGAACAATGTCACCTAAAAAAATGAAACGAGTAAAAGGGGAAACCAACGCAAGAGACATTGAAAAGGGGAATATTCCTTTTTACATCGCAGACCGGGAAAGAATAGGGTAAAAGTGAGCCCTTCTGTTCAAGGCAAAGAGAAGAACATTATCAAAATAGGCTGGGAAAATATTTTTGCTTTAGGTTTTGGAGGCAAACGGGATATTTACAACAGAAAAAGCTGTAGAGCCATTTTGTTTGTTTTCAAATATGCCCCACAGAGAGTCTCACTTTAAGGCTGATGCTAAATGGAATCACAAGATTTTAATCTAACCTCAGCCTGGGTGAGTTTATAGAGGAGCCCGTATTTTTATCTGGCTGTGTGATTTGTCCAAAATATCGAAGCCAGCTTTGATTTTCTGTTTGGGCAGAGAGAATGACCCAGTTGTTTAGGAATAACAATTATGTTAATAGATCCAAACGAGCCAATGGACAGGATGCGTTAATGAACTCAGCGTTAAGCACAAACGCCGTGTTTTAAGCCGATAGTGGTGCTGTAACCTCAGCAACAGCGGTTCTGGCTCCATTAGATTTATTTATGAGGAGCTCCACTGCATCGGCCAAGGGCCAGGGCAATTTTCACTTGTACAAAGGAGTAGCCCCAGAAAATTGAGGTTGCTGGAAAGATGAACTGGTCTTCTCAGAAGAGGAGTAGCAATGATTTACCTCGTCATATCCACTTCATCCTTTTCTATCATAGCCCTACTTGTTTTTAAAAACATATCTAAATCAGCATGGCAGCAGAAGGGTTGATGTGCCAAAGGCAGAAGCAGAGACAAGTTTTTATCAGAGGATGTTGCAAGAGCAAGAGAATAACGTCAATCAGCTTCCATTGCTGTCAGTCAACCTGCTGATGACAATATACAATAGTGGCATTTCTAGCCTGGGCTTCATGGGAGTTTTTTTTCTGTTTCTTGTCTATTATGTTGCCAACTGTGTTTTAAAAACAACAGGTTCCTTATTAAGTGGAGAAGACTGCCAGCAAAATTTGAGTATCGTGGTTGTCAGGGCTTGGGGGGATTTAAAGTTTTATTTCCACAACAAAATGTGCCCCAATTTCCATGCTTTTGGCCCCATTTGATGGCTCATATTTGCTAGTAACTCGTTTAACTCCACTTCTCCCTTGCAGCTAGCAGGGCAAATGAAAAGTGTGGCTGAGACTTGACACATTCAAGAAGTGACTGTTATCTGAGGAAATTAGTCCAAGACATCTTATTCATTCAAAATATGAAAACAATTAGCTAGCTTACCTTCATATAACAAAAATTGTAATTGTGTTTGAGAAAAAGCAACAAAAAGGAAAGTAAACAACCCCTTCCCCAGCACAACCAACAATATCAGAACTCACCAGTATTGGAGCATTTAGACAAATTATTTGTGCTGTGTTGGAGAAGAAATTGGGTGTTTTTTACTTTTTGGTTGCACCTTTGAACCACCCTAACTTTGTATGAAATCTCACTGAATGGGCTTTCCTTTTCAGACTGTTTCCAAAAGTAATCTGAGATTAAGGAGTGCAGAGAGAGGACCTGAGAAGGCAAAGGACAGGACAACACTGTAGGAAGCAGCCAGAAATGCAGGACATTGATCTGCTGCACAATCTGCTCAAGGGTTACAGAAATCCACAGTCAAGCCCAGGCTGATTAAGTATATGCAGTGCTCATGCTGACTAATTTTCTTTACAAGAAATCCAAACAAATAAGATAGAGGCAACAGTGAAATGCAGGTGATTTATATTATCTTTGCCCACGTTGAAAAAAGGGCCAGGTTTCCTATAGCAGCTTGAAAGTCTTTTTGCCCCAAGCTCCATGATACAGAGAAGACCCTCCTGATCAGCCCTTTGACCAGCCAGTTATATACTCCCCTTGCTTAACACTGTGGGAAGAATCAAGCTCCTTATGTCCCTAATTATGAGCCCAAGGATGCAACTTTCAAACCCTTTCTTAAGTCACAGTGATCCAAGTACAAACCCAGACTGAGATGTCAGCCTTCAGCCAATACAGTTTGATTACCGTGAAGTGAATATTATTTGAAATAATCACAGAGTCCTAGAATGCTTTGGGTTGGAAGAGACTTTAAAGACCATTTTGTTCCAACTCCCTGCTGTGGGCAGGGACACCTTTCACTCTCCCAGGTTGCTCCAAGCCCTGTCCAACCTGGCCTTGGATACTTCCAGGGCTGCATCACCTACAGCTTCTCTGGGAAACCTGAGCCAGGGCCTCACTGCTCTCACAGGGAAGAATTTCTTCCTAATATCTAACCCTGCCCTCTGCCAGTGTGAAACCATTCCCCCTTAAGCTGGCACTCCATGCCTTTGTCAATATTCCCTCTCCAGCTCTCCTGCAGTCCCTTTAGGTACTAGAAGGCTGTTATAAATAACTTAACAAAAACGTTTCCCAGTTTATATCAATAATTCAAAGAATAAATAAATAAATGTTCATCTGATCTTCTGGGTAGCCTGATTTTCTTCTTTCTTTCTTTCTTTTTTCAGCCCAATGCCCATCATGGTCAGGTCAAAGCCCTCTAAGCCTATGTGACGCATGACAAGAAGACACGTACTTCTGAAGTTGTTCATCTAGCAGCAACATTTGGCCTTAATATGTTCATTTTTTTATAGACTCTAGAAAAAAGCCAAGAAGCACTTTCAGATATAAAGGAAAAAAAACAAAACAAAACAGACTCCAACTGCTAGGAAGGGTGAAACCCCACGACCTCAGCAGCTCGAGCGGTCAGCATCATCCCCCGCACGCTCCTCGAGGCCACGCCAGCTCCCTGCCTTGAGAGGCTGGTGAAGCCACTCGGATTTTTTTTTGATTCACTTGCTTAAATGTCGTAGGCTTGAAAGTTTGACTTGAAATATAACATTAGTGGGTTTGTGGTAAAAGCAGCAGTGAGGATAGGATGACAGGCGGGGCAGAGGGGACTGATTGAAAGCAGGTGTGGAGGAGGAAGATGGGAGGAGGAGAAAGAGGAAAACATGACTGAGTAAGTAAATTCAATGTTATACATATTGAAAAAGAGCACCCATATATAGAGCATCCACCTGTGCTCACTTCTTTTGAACATTGTTTTTTAACATAAAACAAGAAATAGGCTTTAAAATTGAGAGACCAAAACAAGGCATGGCGTGGCACGCACTGCTCCCACAGAGGTGGCTGTGGCAGGAGTGCAGGACAGGTGTTCTCCATGGTGTTTAACTCCCCACTGGAATGATCTGAGATCTCATGGGAAGAAGAGCCCATAGAGATTTGAAGGTGGGCTTGGTGTCTGGCTACAGGAGGCATCTTGTATTTATGTATTTATGTAGACACACATGAGAGAGAATAAAACACAGTGGAGATCAATCATAGAATCATAGAATATTCTGAGCTGGAAGGGACTCACCAAAATCATCATCATCATCCAAATTCTGGCCTCGCACAGGACAGCCCTAAGATCACATCATGTGCCTGAGAGCATTGTCTAAATGCTTCTTGAGCTCTGGCAGGCTTGATGCAGTGACCATTGTTCTAGGGAACCTGTCCCAGCCCCAACCACCTTCTGAGTGAAAAACCTTTTCCTAAAACACAGCCTAGATCTCCCTTGACCCAGCTTCATGCCCTCAGGTCCTGTCACTGAGCACCAGAGAGGAGACAGTGCCTGCCCCTGTCCTTCCTCTCCTGAGGAAGTTGTAGATAGCTATAAGGTCTCCCCTCTATGTTTCACCTAGTTTGGCCTCTTGAGTATCCTCAGCACGTTCATTTGACCACTACACACAGTACAGCCTTCTTCCCTTAACTAAACACATCCTCAAGGAAAAAAAAAAAAAAAATCGCCTTGTAACGGAAAGGAAATTCCCAGGAAGGAAAATTAAAAATTATGGGACATTATTGACCATATAAAGCTTTAGGGAGATTGTTGAACCTCTTGACACATGCACACACCATCCCAATTCCATACAGTTTCACCTATTTTTTTACTGCCTTTTTACTTGATTATACATATTATTGTCTCATTAACTGCAAACCTTTCCAGAGCACTGAAAAGGAGAGAGCATTAAAATACACTGAAAAGTCCTGCAGCTCAATTAACACACACCAGGGGGTTCAAGGGGAGGGGAAGGGGGGGG
>VZUA01003137.1:0-14224 GCA_013401035.1 Horornis vulcanius | reverse complement strand
TTTTTTTTTTTTTTTTTTATCAGAAAACATTCCAGAGAGGGAAAAATAAGGCTGACAATCTTACAGTAACTCACATTGCTGAAGAGGCACATGGACCATGTTCCCTGAGTGTTGATGGCTCCTGTCATGTACCATGTTGTCCAGCTGAGGAGTGACAAAGATATAAAAACCAAAGCCTGATTTTAGCCCATAAACATCATTTAAAGATGTCCCTGTATGCAGGCTTGGAGACTGCAAAGGCTCCAAGGCTTCACTAAAACAATGGCCTGAGCTGAAATAATACGTGTGTGATATGTCAAACACAAGATCACGAAACCTTGGAATCTTTTAAAGGCATATGGGCTGGGAAATGTGGAATATTCCTGAAAGGTTTGGTATTAAAAATTACACCCATTATTGTGACTTTTACTCATGAATATGGCAAGAATTGCTCATAACATATATTGCTAGGTATGTAAGCTATTTAGCAGGAAAATTGAACATTTAGTTTTTATTCTTGGAAGAAAGAAATTCCACATGGGAATACTGAATATTGGGTTGTTCTCCTTGAAGATTCTGGATAAAGAAAGGAAATAAAGAGGATAAATTGAGAAATTTTTTTCCACTTAATTTATTTCAGTGGATTCCAAGTTAATTATTTTTCAGAAATATTCAGAGAGGAAAACAATGTGCTTAACATACACTAAAATAGTTGATGATTTCTTGAAGCACAAACCTTGGAGGGTGTAGATACTGCTTAAATCTCTTACTCAGGGCTTGGGGCCAGGGCTTGAGTCAGGTGTCTGAACCCGCAGCTAAGCAACTGCACCAAGAGGTGCTTCTACAGGAGATGTCTCCTTTCTCTTTGGAGAGAAGCTTGGTCTGAAACTTCTGAACAGGATTTTTTCAAGAAAGATCTAGTTGTAAAAAAGACATTCTTGTTTCAGCAAATAGTAATTTTCCAATTTAAAACATGTTCTGTGGACTATGTTTCCTGCCTGGCTCCAAGACACATTGCTGGTTGTCTTCAGAGTCTGGAGATGTTCAGGAAGGTGGAAAATGCTTCACACAAGGGGCAGAGGGCACAGCAAACACAGGAGATGCAACAACAGAAATGAGCCTGTGCAAGGGCTTTTTTGTAGTCACGCAGAGCTGACCAGAGTTCGTTGCTTAATGCAGCAGTTTGGTTTGGGGAAGACTGTTGGTCTCTTTAGATTGTTGTCCTGTCCTGAAGGACATAACCTTTTCCAGCACTGGAGGGACTGATAAGAGACTGAACGAGCCGAGCTACACCCCATGACAAGGACTTTCTGAATCTGCCATCTCTTCAAGACAGCAAGAAGTTTTATTGTTTAATATTATTAATTTCTTATGCTTGTGAATACTTTGCTTGTTAAATAAACAGTTTTCTCGAAGGAAATCTTTTTCCTGAACCAGCTGGGGGAGAGGCCACTTAAATCTGCTTTCTTGAGGGGACCCCTTTGGAAGTTTCCTCCCAAATTTGCCCTAAAGCAGGACAGAAGGCTTGGGGAAACTAAGGACAGGAATATGGGAGACTGGTGAAACTTCTCAAGAAAAATAGTTATCTATCCAAAGGATTAAGTGAAAGTTGGCTTTTCTACAAAAGTCCAGGTCTGGCCACGTGCATACTGATGGAATAGCAGATTCCTGTTTTGCAATTACAGCCAGAAAGAGAAATGTTTTCCATTTGCTGCCTCTCCTCCCACTTGCCCAGTGTTGGATCAGGGTGTTATTCAGTTCAGCCAGGAAGATGGAGGGTTGGGGGATAACAGGAATTTCATGGACAAAAGGAAAGAGACAGGAGCATGAGGAGAAAGGGAGAAAGAGGGGGAGGAAAAGGTTAGAGTCCTGGAACAAATATATATGCATTCAAACTGTTACAAAACTAGACCTTGTTAGAATATAAACATTGTGCGATGGAAATGCAGGTTCTGGTGTGATTATTTCTGCTACCTGTGAAGCTAGGAGGTTAAAACAGGGAAATGATAATTCTAAGCAGCAAATGCAGAGGCTGTCCAGGCACTGGTACACCCTCACACTCTGGATAGCTGGCCTGGACCCATGGCAAGACCAGAACCCTGGCCAACTTTCCTTTTTTTTCCCCTTCTTGCAAGAAAAAGCATGAGGTTAAACTGACCAGAGAAAGAAAAGCTACCACAGATTTTTGTGGCCAGTAAAGCCTAGTACAGACTGTCATTGTCAGGCTGTGTAACACAGTCCACTTTTGTTGTTTACTTGCAGCAGTGGGAGAAAGGAACTGCTCTAAGTTATGTTTGGTGATGAGGAGCCAGAAGGGCTGTCGTGGGAGGAGGTTCTGCTGTCTTCCTGAACTTTCACTTTTGATTTTCAGCTGAGCTGGAAACACGATTCTATTTTGTTATTTTCTTTTAGTGCCTGGACCTGAGGTGAAATCCTCAGCTGGGACAAATCAATGCCGCTTCCCTGTGGTCGAGAGAGGCAAGAGGATGCACAGTGGTTCTGCATACAGCCCACCTTGTTTAGAGACTGGAGCACTTCTTTTCCCTGGTAAAATTGAGACCACCATATTCATGTGCTCAGTCATGAAGTACGTGAACATTTTTCAAAAGCACAACTTCCCAATGACCCAGAGTGCCTTTAAATAAAGAAGTGCTATTGGACCTCGGCAGTGTGAAAGCAGCAGTTGAAATCCCTGTCTTGCCCAGCTGTTAAACCTGTGTTTGATTTCTGAAAAACCTATAGAGAAAAAGGGTTAAAGGAGACCATACAAGAAGTAGAAGAAGTAAATTGAATGCACATGTGCAATCATTATTCATACTAACGTTCCTTGTATTACTTCATAACACAGCTGTATACACAAAAAAACCAGTCCAGTTTGGTTTCTTCCTATTTGAATCTTATTAATTTCTGTTTAATGGAACACAAATGTTTGTGCTCTTCATTTTGACGAATGCAGCCTCGTGGTGTATTTGTTAAGCATTAGCTAGCACGGTTGTGACCATCTAATACAAATGTCTTTGGGCCTTTCATGCCTCCTGACAGGACATCTTTTGAGCATGACAGTTGCCATGGGGACGGGTGCAATGCCTATTTGGAAGGAAAATTGGGAGCAATGCTCATTACGTCAAAAACTACATCGGGGAGGGAGGGAAGGAGAATGTTTGCTTCTTGCGCTGACACTTAGCTGCTTGTTTTACCCGCCACCCACACACTTCCATCAAACAATATCTCTTTCAAACACAGAAGTCAAAGTTTGCATCTCCTATCGTTCCAGCTGGAACAGGGAAGGGCTGTGTGAAATGAATATCTTCGTGCTCAGGGCCAGGGCACTGCCTGGCTGGCTCTATCTGTCACTTCGTAGCACAACAACACTGAGCCCTCTCAGTTTTCCCCTCCTCCCACCCTGGCCAAACGCTTTACAGAGCTCCCTGGGGCATGGTGGGGACACCAGGGTGGAGGGGGGCGGGGGCAGCTGGGGAAGTGTAACCAGTTAACTCAAAACCATCGGATTTATTGTGGGTTTACTCTGGTGAGAGAAGGATCAGTGTCTGTGCGTATCATAATTTCCATAGATAGGGAAGGTGGCAATAAAAAGAACAAAGACCTTTGTGTCCTGCCCACCCCCCAAGGACACTGTGAGAAGTCAAGGGAAAAAAACCCCTCCTTTTTGTAAAAAAAAGAGTCAAGAGCTTGCTCTTTCCATGTATTCCTCAAATCGGCACATTTCTTCCATTAGAAATTAACCGTTGCTATATTTTTCACTGACTTGTTCTGTTGACTTAGGCATCCAAAAAACCCCTAAACCCACACTGAGAAACCCCCCAAACTCTGCAAAAACTGGATAGCAGCCAAACAGTCGAAGGGAGAGATGAGGCAGACTCACCACGGTGCCCAGGTTTGAACATGGGGTGTTTTCAAAGTGCTCAAACATCTGACTTTGGGTGCTGGTGTAAAACAAAAATATCTTGGTGAAATACAGGAGGTGGCTACAACACCTTGCTGGTACCTGTGGTGGCCACACTGTATTGTTGGGATGGGAGGGATGCTTAGTCCCTGAGATACCTGCATCTTGAAGGATTTGCCTTAAGGTCCTGCTTTGCTTTCTGTGTTTTACAGAGGCCAGGTGCTCATGGCAGCACCCAGGGGGTTGCATTTCTCCTGCCCTCAGGATCATACAGGCAATTCAGAACCTCTTTAGTCCATGCTCTAGACTTCTTGGAATTACAACTTCCCTAGCATCTGGGCAAATACAAATTATCTCCCATGTGGAACAGGGACAGGATGGTGATGTTGGAGTTAGCCTCTACTTTGTGGGGGTGTGTGTGTGGGTGGGTGGGTGTGACTTTAGGGTTATTTCATGCTGTCAGAGCACTTCTCCATTCTTTTCACCATAAGATTGCAAACATGAAACGTGATGCAGAGAAAGAGGCAGCTTTGACATACTTTCAAGTTTCCTGGCCATCATCAGTCTGTGGGAGTTCTTGCTGGGGACTCTGCAACCAGAGGGGCTCCTAAACTGGCTCTCTAACTGCAGGCAGCAGTTAATTTCTAAGGTTCTATCTACATAAAAAAGCACCCCAAACTACCAAACCTCAACCCTCCCCCTCCTAGAAATAAATGCCATTATGTGAAGCTGTAACAATTCTCCCTTCCACCTCTCTGTTCAGTCTTGCATTGACAGCTGCCTTTAAATTTGAACTTTCTCTACTCCTGAACAGCCTGCTACCACTTAAACTTCTTGACTAATATCTCATCATCTTGCAACAACAACAGCAGCAGCAGCAGCAGATGTTGTCTTGTCTGGGGAGAGAGGTTTCCAGGTCTGAATGCCAGAGCTGCAGTGGGATCTCATGCATTTCCCATGGCGTCACAACCCCTGGGAGTCATAAAGCGGGTTTTGCAGAGGGGGAAGTGGGAGTCCCAGGTAGTGCCTGAACCTTGGTACTCTCCTCTCTCCCCTCCATAGCTTTTTGTGGAATTCACTAAAGCCAGGAGGCCATGTCTGAGATGAGCAGGAGATTGCCTCTCCTTCATCTTGCCCACCATTTGATGACCCCTTGTGGAAGGCTCATTTAGCCCCTTTAGAGGACTCTTTCTGTTCATTAGGGTGATGTGTGGAAGTCCAACTTCTCTTAGCTTTCCTGCACAACCAGCTGCTATCCTCCAGATTGAGAAATGACAAATTTTCTAGAAGATTATTTTGTCTAAATACTGATGTGTTTTACATGGATTCATTGTCTGCTACATCAAAATCTGCTATCAATTCAATATTGATTCTTATAAAAATATATAAATGCATATTTTCTCCCTAAAACAGTTTTCTTCTCAGTAGATACAGCTAAAAAGAATTATAGCACATGAAAAACTAGCACTGCAGCAAGTTTCAGAGATAACCTGTATGATCTGTTTGCCTATGGCAAACATGAAACAATTGAATCAATTTAGCCATCCCTGCCTAGACTCATCCTCCATCTGATGTATCTGGCCATCTGATCATTTTGTTTTGTTCAAACTTTAGGCCCTATTCTTTCTCCAGATAAATGCATGCAGTGACATACACTTGTCTCTTAGGTTTAGTGGGAACTATGTCTCCAAAGGAAGAGCTCTAGGTCAAAAGTCTACATGTTTTCACAAAATTTGCATGAAAACTACCCTGCAAAAAAGTAGTCTGTAATAGACCAGTGTTAATTTATTCTCAGTCTTGCTTTTTCTACTGTTTGAAGGTATAATTTTCATAAAAATCTAAACTTAGTTGTAAAAACCTAGATTTTCATAATATCTCATCTGAATTACCATTTTATCACTTTTACAATGAAAATAATATTTTCAGAGCTTCCAGAACTTATTTATTTGGTTTTGAAAGGATTTTATGTTTAAGTGTTAATTTTTTTTTTACACAATGTTCTGGCATTTATGCCAGCATCAATATTAAAGCTGGAGACATTTTGAAACAGAAAAGAAGATAAAAAATTAATCTTGCTAAATGACACTTGCCTCTCTTGTCTCTGTGATTTTTAAAGATAACTTAAATTGGAGTACTTCAGAGAAGTAGTTGCATGCTGTCATTAATTACACATTGTATAATACTGTGAAAAAGTAAAATAAAAAATAAAACTACATTACATTAACAAAAGAAAAAAAATTAAAAAAAGGAAATTCTGAAATTATCTTTTTCAAATCATTACACATTTCCAGTTTCCACTTAACAGAAAATTTCAGCTGTATTTAGTGATGTTCTAAGTCTCTGAGAATCTCAATAGACGTTAAGCATCTTGGAGCAGGAAAATATATATTATTTCAAAAGACTACTATTACAATTAATTCTGCTTTCTTACAGTGATTTTATTAAGCAGGGAATAAACACTGGCCTAAGTGTTTACTAGGAAGAAACTCCCCTTTCCAAACACTCATAGTAACTGCTTTTTTTTCTATGGCAACCAGGTTTTGAAATTAAGAAGTTTTGTTCTTCTCTGGTACAAACCTCCCACACACTTTCTCCTTTCTCCTGCTTGCAATGGTTCACAGAGCTGCATTTGGCAGGCAGGGAACCAAAATCAGCCCTGGCAGAAACAGCCCCTGATTCCCAGGCTGGCCTACAGCTGTTTTCAGACATGTGTCTGCTTTTCTGCCCAGGGTCCAGCCTTCCATGGGGCTGCACTGCTTAGGAGTCATTTGCTTTAACAGAGGGGATGACTGAACCACTCCTTTGGCCTTCACTGGAAAATGAAAACTGTGTCCCCAGCAAAAAATTCTCCTTAGACTTTAAACAGTTTTTAATGGTGCTGTGCCATGAGGTGCTCACTCAAGCATCCTCTCTCCTGGGTTGGACTGTATTTTACATATTCAGAGGGTGTTCTGAGTGCAGCATTTCCTTTGGTACTCTGAGGACAAGGATATCTCCACAGCCTCATCATTGTATTCTGAGGACAAATTGCTCCCATCTATTGAAAACAGCACTATTTCTACCATTAGAATGAAAAAAAAAAAAAATTGTAGGGAGTTGGGTATCCTTTTTCTGTGGCGGTGTAGAGTTTTTGTCATTTCAAATTATGTTGTGTTCGGAGTTGTATTAGTGTTCTAGAAAGCTCTTTGAGATCCCATTCCATATTTAAGTTGGTACGTTCCAGGTTTTCCCTCCCCTGTCAATTCTCCTACCTCCTGCCCCCTTGCCCTGTCAGTCAGTCACTGGGCCTTCCCAAGGATCCAGAAAGTTCCAGGGAAGGCGTCGAGTGAATGGCTGAGCCCTAAGAATCCTCCCCCCACTTCACTACCATTGGTTGTTAGAATGATGGATGTTCTGTTAGGACTTGCCTCCCTCTATCCCTATTGGCTGTGTCATGTATCTTTGCTTGGAACCCTCCCCTGGATAAATTGCGCTGCGACAAGTTGGGGAGTGCTCCTTTGGTGAGGTGTTCCCTGGAGAATAAGCCCTTCCCTGTTTCACCTTACCGGAGCCTCCCTTTCATTCCTTGCCAACGCCGTGTCGCCTCTGGACACTCGAGTTATTGAACCCACGATACTGGCAGTGGCTGCAGCTCTGCCAATGGCACTGTGGGTGCGGGAACGGAGCTAGCTGGACCCCGCATAGCCACATTTTTCTTTGCAGACAGTCAGGGAATTCTTCCCTATTTGAATTTGCTTAGCAATACTATGATATTTTAGAGAAACTGCTTCCCTTGACCCAGCAGTATCAAGAAAATAAACAGGTTTAGTTTGTTCCAATCACCTCTATCTTTCTTTCCAAGCTCAGTGAGCAGTCCTTGTGGACAGGCAGAGGGATGAAAATTCCTACTGTGGTCTTGATCTCTCAAGAAGAAAACAGTAATTTAGGAAAAGGTAAGAGAGTTTCAGAACCAAGAAATACTAGAAGATAAGAAATGTTTGCTTTCCCAGAGTTTTCTGGTCTTGCTGAAGGCAGCAGCCCCATAAAAACTAAAAGCTGAAAGGCTTGCTATGTAAGTGCAGGGGTTACCTTTAGATATCCTCTCCTTGCTGGTACAGGAATATCCAGTATTACAAAGAACAGGAATGTCTGATGCAGCTCAAGTGTATTTGTGCCAGAACTCCTACAAAGTGCTCCTGCTGTCATGGTCCCTTGCTTTGTCATGCTCATTTAAAATAAAATCACTGGCTGGTGATTAACACACGCACGCAAGCACACACACAAACACATGCACACACACACAAAAAAAGCACCTATGGTTTGATATATTTGCTGGGTCTACATCACTGGTACGTGTAAAAGACCTTTGTTTTAGCTGGGAAGATTGCCAACAGAGACCTAGAGCTAGGGTTGCACCCAGACAACACAGCACAGGTTGTCCAGCTAACCACAAGACACCATTATCCAGACATCCTTGAGGAAAGAACTAGAAGATGTGTCTGGAGATAATACATCTGTGAAGTTTCCCCTTCCTGAGTCAAATGACTGAATCACTTGAGCAGGATGATGCTCTCGACATACCCTTGGAATAGCCTCCCCCTGAACTTTCCCTTCTCCTTCTGCAGTTCTCTCTTCCAACACCAGCATTAAGTATAATTTGCTTCCTTTTCCATAACTATATTTATGCAACTTCATGTATTCTGCTACTTCAGTCTTGCCCACAAGCCATTTATACCGAAGTTGGCATATACCAAAGCTGTTCAATCCCTTAATGCATTTCAAGCCTGAGGCCAGTGTCCCAGTTACCTGCTACTGACGTAATTCAGTGTAAATGTGTTCCTTCGTCCCTTCTAGGAAGTGGAAGTCCAAAATCAAATGAGAATAGCAATGTTATCGTATTTCTCATAATTTCCTTTTTCCTTTTGCACTATTCAGGTCATTGCTTTTTTTAACTGTCCTCTTCTCTCCTCCTCCTCCTTCCTATGTGTCCTTCATGAATCCAAAGCCCTCTCTCTTACCCAAGGTGAGGTTCCTATGCATTTTCTCACAGTCATATGGGGTTTCAATTTGCTCCTCTTTGACCAACACCTGAATTCAGGCCCTAAGTCCTGAAACCACTCAAAACAGCAGAAAACAATTCCTGCTTGATGTTTTCTTAAGGCTACATCCCAGGCTTTGCAACCCCAATACTCCAGCAAACCTCACACTGCATCTTCACAGGGTTTCACACGGTTCATACTTCTTAACAAGGACCATCTGTGTTGCTTCACTCAACATGCACAGCAGTCCTAGGTTTTCTTCCATCCTCTCTATTGTGACTGAATGTTTCAGGATTTCTCCACAAATAAAATGGCATGGAATTTCTATCTTCCTGACAAAGAAGGAAGAAAAGGAATCAATTTTTACACAACTTCTCAAAGTGATGCTGTTTTAGGGAAAACAATGAGGACAAAAAGCAGGTTTTATTCCTAACCTTAGCTCCACAGGAAGAATCCCCTTTGCATTTGTTCTAGTCAGGCACATACGTAATTCTTGTGTTTATCATTGATTTTGCATCTCTGCTTGTGCTCCTCAATCCATGTGGCCCAAAACCCCCCACCAAAGATACAGATCCTAGCAGGAACCTCAAGTTTGATTCCCTCCATGTTCTATAATAAGCAAGTACTTTGCATGGGAAAACATTTCTATATCAAGCTCTTATTTCTTCATTCTTTGAAGAGGAATGTTCTATACTTACTGAAGAAGCTTGTGCCATATGGTCCCACCTACATGTTCTTCCTTCCTGTTTTCACAGTATATTTTGCGCTATTTAGCCACTTTTTTTTGTTTTGCTGTTGATGCACCCACAGCGATCCAACAACAACTCGTTTCCTGCCGTTCAACTGTAGAATTGTGACACCAGTCATTCTGTGCCTGTATGTGATTGAGCCTAATAGAGGGATGGTCATTTTTCCATAAACTGTTCCTTCCAGCTACATCCTCTGTCTGATCTCCCATTATTACTAGTGTTAACAGTGTTCTTGTAACAACAGCCAGAGGCTTTGGCCTCTAGCTACAAGAAGGATTGAAATACATTTTTTTCCTTTTCTTTTTCACAGTCTATTAGGGTCACAGCTAGATCTGCTTTACTTTCTCATCTGGTTTCCCCTTTATTAAATGCAAATATGTTTTTATGTTGCTAAGTGGGAATGTTGTTAAGTGAAAAAGACAAGTCTGCAAAATTAGAAGAGTGCCAAATGCCCTGTGCAGAATTAATTTGCCTGTCCCTGCTCCCATCTGCCAGTGCCCACAATAGCTCAATGCTTTTTTCTATCATAGTCTGAGAAGGAAGAGACTAAGAAAAAAAGCGCAACGCAATGACAGGAAAATAGGAAAATTTAATTTAAAAAATCACAAATGGGGAGAAAATAATAGAGGTCATGATCAACAACTAGACAAAAAACTCAATGAGCTACAACTCTGTTATCCAACTGAGGGTCATGTCCTGAAATGTCTATGGAACAACCTGAAAGTTTCCTGGGCTATTAGAAACTTAAACTTTTTAGTCTTCAGTCCTTATTAAAGAAAAGATTAATCACACCAGAATGTTTTATATTATACCTGCTGTATGAGGATCATTCCACAATTTATAAGGTCCAGTGTCATGGCCCCTCTGAAACAAACTTTATTCCTGTTGTATGGAAAAAAGCATTTAGATATGCAGAAAGTCGGGCTATTTTAAAATAATTTTTATACTGTAAGTTATGCAATAATTATAAATGGAAATAATTTTGATTAAAAGGATATAAAGGATTTTCTATAATTTTCCATGTTAGTCCTNGTTCTAGGTTTAGGGGGAAAAAAACCAAACAACTAACCAAACAGAAAAAAACCTCACCACCAACAAAACTTCATTCCTTTTGCTTTTTAAGGGATAAAGAGTCTTTAAGATTTATACATCATTAAGATGAGATACAAACAATGATCATCAGACTTTTGCAAGACTGTTTCAAAAGTGAAACACATTGTTTTACTGGCATGACTATTATTAAATAATTAAGCAAAACTTGGTCAGAAAAGTAACAGAGGATTCCTTGCCCCTGTTTGGTGATTTTTTTTTTTTTAATATAGGCAAAAACTAGGTTAAGCTGGGCCACTTAGATGATGGGTTCAGTCCTGAAAATACTTGTGAGAAAATCCAGCTTGTCACATCTGAGCAGCCTCCACCAAGTCTAGAGGAAATATTCCCATGTGTAAAATTTACTCAGATTTGTAGCACCAGGACTTAAATTAGGAAACAGTGCTGCAGGCCTGCTTTGGGGAACAAAATAGAACAGCTGCACGTAATATGTGTCATTATTAATACTGGTTTAATCTGTCCCCTGTGTAAATAAAATTATGCTAAAATGGCATTTGCCTAAACTGAACTTGAGAAACTATTAACAAATGCAGTTCCAAAGCATAACAGAGGCTGGAGGATCCTCTGCCACTGATGACACACATGGCTGTGTGCAGGGACATGTGGGGAAGTGCAGAACCAGGGGCAGGGATGTCCAGGTGATGTCTCCTCCTGCATCCCTGCCTATGTCATGAGGCACAAGGATGGGCTTCTTTGGTGGTGAACTCCTCCCTGTATGTTCTTTTAAAGCCCAGGAATCTGGCACTGAGTACACATGGCTTCTTTTATACAACTTTCTCCTTAAGTACATAGGATTTAAGGATATTTCCAGGAGATCTGTGTGGATCAGTGGTCACTCAGATCATGGTCTACATGGAGCTGGAGAGAATGAGGGAAAATTGCAGACTGTACAGGCTGAGTGCAGAAAAAGACAGGCTGTAAAAAGAAACATTGTGAGATATTCCCCAGGAGGCTGATGAATGAGTGAAGCCTACTCAAGGGCTGCTTTGACCTGGTCTCAGTCCAGCAGAGATTTTATGTGAGCACTTACCACAGCAGCCTCAGCAACCCACAGCAATCCAGAGAGCACCTTGGAGGTGCAGGGAACTAAAGGTACTCAGGGGATGAGGGTGGGGAAACATCCTGAAAAGGGGAAGCTCTTAGCCAAATGATAAATGGGGCATGTAAGCCTGTCAGCATATCCTTTAAAGCATCACTTTGTTGTGACTCTCACACCATTTAGAAGGTTGCAAAGAAGGATCATTGCATGTGGAGAGAGTCTTCCTCTGTGCAGTTGGACTAGCAGGAGTACAGTCATGGTCTTGTTGGGCATATTCTGTGAGACTTCACTGGTGCTAGGGTTTTGGGAAAAAAAGAGAACATGGGTCCATGCAAGTGGGAGATGCAGAGGGAGGAATTCAGAACTCAGAAAGGATCTCCAACAGCAGAATCTCCATTGTAAAGGAGGACACATGAAGTAAGTATCAAAGGACACTATAATCTTTTATTGCCAGATACAATCCATCAGATCTTAATTAAATTGTTAATAACAATTTCTCAGAAACCACGTGTAATAAAGACACCTTTAAAAAGCAGAGATGAAAGGACAGCAAGTTGCTTGTGGTGGGAAACTGTCTCAGCAAGACAGAAAGGAGCAAATGCAAATTAATTCTAGAATAGTACGAAGTGCTGTGGTGGCAGGCATGAGCCCCTCTTCTCCACCCCAGCACTGTCCAGTGCAATGTTGTACACCGGGAGCTGCACAATCTTCTCTGTCCAGAGCTCTGCCTGACCATGTGGAGCATCAGGTTCTTCTGGGGTAGCATCAGTCGTAAGAGATAGGCGTCATTTTCAGCCTTACTTTTCTTGGACTTTGCACAGGTGTGAGTTGGGGAATGGGCAATGTTCCAAGGGGTTGTAAGAAGGAAGGCATCCTGGGCGTTTCTGGCTAAACTAAGTGGTGTGCTGCCTACAACTGCAGGGGTGTTGACAATCCAGATTGCCCCATCTCATCTCATGTTCTCCAAAATACTTGTGAAAAGATTCAAGTGAGTTTTGAAGGATGCAAGAAGATGACACTGGCCATCTGGAGAGCTCTGGACTTCACCCAGAACCTTGGCTTGGACAGCTCTGGTGTTGTAAGGATATCTGCGTGGCGGTATGCTATGGTACCATGACTACATTCATGATGTAAAAACACACACATGAGAGAGCTGGTGATGAGCATGTCCAGCACAGTGTATGGCATGGCCAGCAAAGATTAGATTCATTTTTTCTGGCATCTCTGCTGCTGGGGCTGTTTGGAAGCACAGCAGCTTTGCTGTACAGGTGGTGTCAGAGCTGTAGAGAGCCTGGGCAAAGGGCTGCTCCCTCTTTGCAGCTGCCTTGCCGGATGTCTCTCTGCTAAATTGAACCAAGCATGGCCCTGCTGTCTTGGGGTCTTGGACAACTGCTCGGAGTTCTCACCTATTAAGCCAGCCCTGTGTGACTATTTTCTTCTTCTATGCACACCAGGACCCTGGAAGACAGACTCCTAAGACCTTGTTTAGGAGCAGCAGACCTTGCAATCAGATTCAGCCAGCTTTCTACAGACTTCCAGTTGGTGCTATGCAGTTCAGTTATTTCATCAGCTACTTTGGTGGGAATGAGAGTAATTTCATCCCTCATTGATTGGGGCTGCTGGGACATGGCTACCTTTCTAGACAAGGGAGGGCTGCAGTCATGGTGGCAAATGTTTTTCGGAAGTTTTCATGTAACTGTTATGTAAGCAGGGGTTGATTATTCTTTCCAACTTGCTAAATTTATGCATGATATTCACTGCTGTCATTTTTATGGCTCAGAGCTTTAAGGCTGTGACTGTGAATAGTATTACACATTGTACATTTGTTTTGTTTTTCAGAACAACTGGAACAACTTGGTGTGTATTTTTATGCAGTTCTCATAGATGCAGATAGGTCTGTGTTGCTCTTCTACATCTACTCCAGCCAGTGTACTCCACCAGTGCTTCAATGCCTGCTAGTCAAAAACACTTATTACAGTAGAAAGAAAACCTGTGATGATCTTCCTAAGTACGGTGCCAGGTGAATGGCAAACACAAGAAGTGTCTTGACTAGATAGAGGATCTTCACACCTTTTCACAGATGCACTAGATACAGAGAAAATGTAGTGGTATTTTTCTAGCCATGAGAGTCTCACCCTCTGCATAAACATCAAAGGGAACATACCCAGAATATTCAGCTAGATGAAGAGTGTGAATTCATCACAGATTCCTCCTCAGCATCTGCCTAGACTTAAAATAAGCAGATCCAGAAAGATTACTGCGTCAGAAGCAGGGAGAATCCTGCCAAAGGTGAATTGTCTCTTTCCTGGATGCTGCCAAGAGGTGGGTAAGGCAACTCTACATGACCTCTATCATGCTTCTGCCTGGCCTTTCAGCTAGTCTTAGACTGGGATGACCTTGTGTACTGGTTTGAAAGCACGACCAG
>VZUA01003134.1:4492-21220 GCA_013401035.1 Horornis vulcanius | reverse complement strand
ACCTCTGCTTAATCCACAAGAGTAACAATATTCAGGATCACAAACTGGCAGTTCAAGAACAGACTTTCAAAATAAAGCAACAGCTATTTTCAAGTAGCACACAATGAGTAAGAAATACTGCTCCGAGGACACAAGAATTTGTTAATGGCTGAGAGCAAGAAAGTGACGACAGCTAGTACACAGAGGAAAGCCATGGTCCTGAACTTTCCCTTATTTTCTGGAGTTCAAAAATAGAATTTTGATTTCATTGTCATGATGCCTATGAGTTTTTTTAAAATATTGATCACTTATGAAAGGATTCTTTACTCATCTGTCACTTTATTAAGAGATAACTGAATACATTTTGGAGTCACATTTCTAGTGGGAGCAAGTATTCACACAAACCTGATCCAGATCACTGAAGTTTATTCTTTGTTTAAGCCTCTCTAGTTCAGCCTGCTCTGGAACAGACATCTGAGTCATGTATCGAGCATGAGGAAAGCTATGAGAAGTTCTGGTCTTCCGTCGCCCCATTCCAGGTGAAGATTCTGGAGATATGTCATTAGTAAGTCTTGTTTCACCTTCCCCACTAAGCTTTTTCTTGTTTTTTTCTGAAGATCTGTTTGCTTTCTTCTGTTGACCTCCCCAGTCCTTAAGGGGAAGGAGAGAGAACAAAAAATCGTATTTGTTATCCACAGAGACAAGAAACAAATGTTTGCATTCTGTGAGAGAGTTTATTTCGGTTTCAGAAGCAAAGACAGCAAGCCACACTGAAATATACACTACGTTTTCTAGAGCAAATGTCACTCTACAAAATAAAATTTTCTCCACTGCATAATTAAAAATAGCTTGTCAGGAAATTTTTAATCCATTTCATACTAAATGCATTAAATTAATTTCAAGTGAAGCTCAAGATGTATTTTTCTTCTTTGCTGGTGACTCTTTCACTTTCAGGAGTTCAAAACTTTTTAAATTATAGCTCTCACTTTCATGTCACCTACAATGCTTTTGTGTCTAGCTATTTAATTTACCCAATACGCTTGTCATAAATACCTCTATAGACCCCAAAATCTCTGATTTATATCCATTGCTTGCTTACATCTACCTCAGGTTTTCCACATAAAGCTGTACTGAATGCAAAGCCTTGCACAACCAGACTTAGGAGTTTACATTGTTACTCTAAGGTACAGCATCAAATGGCAACAGAAAGAAGAGTAATTTTACCGTGTTGTTCAGCCGGTCATCAAGGCTCTCATTGCTCCAGCTGGGCAAGTCCTGATCATTCATGCTTTCTTCAAAGGGACCACCTCCTGCTGCCATGACAAGCGATCAATAAAAGCAATCTATAAGGGGTTGAAAGAAATGTGCTGTATTAAAAACAGTTTACATAGAATATTTTAAAGATTCATGAACTGAGAGGACAACTACATATTCATTATAAGATGCAAACACAAAGCTGTTTAGGAATCTAAACTCCCCATTTACTACTCTCTGTTACTAGAAATGTATCAATGAGAAGAACACAGAAACTGGCATTAAGAACTAAACAGTAGTTGTGGATTTGGGTCTTTTAACCTCTGATCTATGAAAAACTTTTTATTTTTTGAGGGTTTTAATTGTCCTCACTTTAAAACAAACTATACAGTGCTCAGAATTCATAAATTCTGTATTGTAATTCATAAAGCCGACACTTTCAGGCCCAGGGTGATGTCTATTCAATAAAATAAGTGACTTTGGAGACCAAGTATGTCAAAATTTCATATTCATTTTAATAATGACAGGCTGACAACAGAGTACTGAATAACACACTTGAAAAAAATACAAGAAAACAGACATCAGTGAAAGGATTTTTACTTTCATTACCACACATTAAGCTATTTCAGCAGTGAATGACCTGCCACTTACATTACAGTTTCTACTCAAACCAAATAAAAGAATGTGGGTTTCATGGAGCTTTGCTGTCTCCATCAGTCTCACTCTGTGTAGCATGAAGCAACTTAAATGTTCGAAGCTTTCATTTTCACTTCTTGTTTTGACAATAGGAATTTAAAAAAAAAATTGTTAAAGTACTCCTTTATGAGAGTAAAATTAGATTAGCCTGTTCCAAAAGGTGAAGAATACATAATTATATTTGCTAAGTGCTGATGGCACAATTTTACTGCAGAAAGCTAAAAACTTTTCCTAAGAACTGAAAAAGATGCAGAAGAAAAACAGTCTTGCAGACTTTAACTAGCTTTTTCTAGCTCGTTTCCATTGCTATGTTAGGACATAATCCTAAACTTAACTGAAAAAATAAAAATATAGAAGCCGATAGGAACCACTTTCTCAACATTTTACTGTAACTATCTGCTATTAATTTTCGCAGAATGCAGGTGAAGAAATCACCCAAAATTAAAGATTAGTAAGTATCTAAGAAGTTTGTTGGTGGTTTTTTTTTTAATATCAATTCCAGAAAGGAAAATTGATTAATCTTGAACTAAGTTTAAAAGCTGTCCTAGTTCACCTATCTTGCTTAGGTATAGAATTCAATCAAAATCACGGTACAGCCCCCCCAGCAGTCACTTGCACAAAGCAGTATTCCTACACAAACACAGCCTATTACTAAATCATAAAGGAAATGGGATCTACCAGGCATGCTCCTCACACCATAACCACATCTCCTCTGAGCACTGTGCCAGCCTAGGTCACGGTAATGCAGTTAGGCGTCATTCTGCTTCTGCATCTTACAACCAGGATCGTAACACAAGCAGAACAGGTCTAAGTGCCTGCTACTTTGGGAACTTTGCCCTCCTGTCCCTGCACAAGAACTCATACTCCCTTCTTCATCCCAACAGAAATGCTCACTAGGCCATGCAACCAGAGGGTACCAACTGTGAACCAGATAGCCAACATATAATACCAAAAATAAAAAAAAAAACAAAAACCCACATGTTTAGAACTCGATAAACTTCCTGAAGTGTCTAACTTTATGACTATGCAAAAAGCGTACGTTCCTTCTCTGCAACTTTCAGGTAATCTGTCTGATTTAGTTAGAAAACTAGAACTCAATGTCCTTTCACATTTTGTTTATTTTCGTGTAGAAACACAAGCATCCTATTAAAAGTTCACAGGGAAGCTCATGCTAAAGCGTTCAAAGCAAATGCATAGTCAGTTTTAAAACCAGCCATGATTCTGAAGAACTTTCTTCAATAACAGGTTCAGCTTTGTAGATGTACAAGACCCAACATTTTAACAGACACTGTATCCTGACCTATGTCACTGACCATAATGAGGAAGATTAGAGGCCATCTGGGTTTACAGTCCAATTCTGTAAGCTGTTTCCTCATCATGTTATATAATTCTACTAAAACCATAGCAAAAGTAGTTTTTCCCTACCTTCCAGCATAAAAAGAAGTGGCAGTATTCATCTTTACATAATACAAGTAACACATTTATTTCTTTTAAAACTTTCACAAAACCTGTTCTCAACTATCTTTGCTGTAGGAGACTCTCTGAAGTAAATTCACTGTCCCAGATGGAATGTTCTGAATAACAGGACTCTCAAACAAGGAGACCAGGCATACACCAACATACCCTAATAAATACAGCTCAAAAGTAACAGTATCTTCACTATTTCCAGCAAGTGGATTTTGAAGTCTTCTAACAGAACTGTGACTTTTCCAAAAATAAGGTTTCTAAACATCCCTATTATAGTCTTTGATACCTGCAAATGAGCTATAATCAAGCAAGTTCAAGATCAGAGAGCTCTGATGGTATTTTATCTCTTTAACTCAGTTGAAAAACACAAAGAAGTTCAGCTAGGTTTCTTCCTCTTTCACATGAAGTTGTGCTTTCCACCTCCACATACACATTTCATCAATATACATTTTTTCTTTGTTTTCACTTTACCAGCTATTTCTACAAAAAATTCTCTTCTGAAAGCTTTGCTGTCTTCCCACTGTCTACCTGTCTATCCATCTACGGCAACCCACTGCCAATTTCAGGTTCTTGCAAATCATAGGATCTGTATAAAAGCTTTTGAACTTGTGCCTACTGACTTACAACATTTACCAGGGATTTGAGGACAAAAGGAAGACTTTCAAGTATACTAACTTCAGATAACATGTAGGATTATAGATGAAATATGTAAGATTAGAGTGAAAATATTCTGCACATGTAACAGCAATATGTAGATTGCACAGAACACTACTTAACATGCAAGCAAAACAAACGTATGTACTTCAAAAGGCTTTTATTCTACAGTAAAGATGTTCTTGAAACCTTTTTTCCTATAGCATTCATGTGAATGCAAGAGCTCTCTAGAGCATCTAATACTGCTAAGAGAAAACTTCTGACAATTAAAAAAAGACGTTAAACAGAAAACAGTCGCAAAAAGCTATCACAGGACTATAAAGGCTGAAAAGGAGGCCAAACACTTCTTTTAAAGTTTAGCTTTTTAAGACATGCGCTCCTTACTGGGCATTAACTCCTTAAAAGCAAACCATACAGTATCACCACACAAGAGCAGTCAACAGAGCAAATCCTCTCTTGCCGCACCGGACAGCGCTCACACGAGATGCACACTCACACACCCTGCCTAGGGGCGGTGTGCCCAGCACTTCCAGCTTCCAGCGCCGGGGCCTTCTCAGCGCCCGCAGGCTCTGCCGTCCCGACCTGCTTCGATCCCACGGCGGGCGCCGAGCCCAGGCCCGGCGGGTCTCGTCGCCGCCAACGGGGCCGGCGGGGCGAGGGATGCCGGCCGCGCCGCCCGCTGCCTGAGGCGGGCGAGGCGCTCCTGGCCCGGAGGCGGCAGAAGATCCCGCTCCTTCCCGGCGCCAAACCCCGGGCGCCGCGGGCTGCGTGGGTAGGCGGGCTCTGCTCAAGGCGCCTCCACAGCCGCGAACGCGGCGGCGTCTCCTTGGAGAGCGGCTAACGCGCCCTGCCCAGTGCGAGGGGTGCGGCCCGCACAGCCCGCTGCCACTGCACGGTTTCCCCGCCGCCCCGGACCTGCCTCCGAGCCCACTGCCTGTTCCTCGCCCCCACCCTGGCGGGCCGCCGCCCGGCCCCGCCGCCACCAGGGGAAAGGGACGGGAAAGGGGCAGCGCGAGGGGCAAGAGAAGGCGGCTCACCCCGCGCCTGAGGGGAGGTCACCCGGCCTGGCTCCTCCTCCACCGCCGGCCGCCACTCGCGGGGCGAACGAACGTTTCGCCTTCGGGCAGCGGAGGAGCGCCGCGGCCTCGCTTCGCCCGATGCGGCGGGACAGGGCTGGCGGAGGCGCTCACGGCGCTCCTGCCTCAGCCACCGCCGCCATCTTGACCGCCACTCCGCCGGGGGCGCGGGGGGCGGTCCCTGGCGGAGGGATCCAGACACAGACACACAGACACACACACAGACAGACAGACACCCTTACCTGGTAACCTCCGCCCGCCCAGGCTCTTCCGCACTGCGCGCGCCCCGCCCGACCGCTGAGCGCCCGAGGATGCCCCGCACAACCGCCGGGGCGGTCTGGAGAGGAGCGGTGGGAGAAAAAAACTCCAATTCCCAACGTACATTGCGTGGGGGCGCGACGCCCCCAGGGCCGGCAGCGGTGTCTCCTGGGAGTGGTAGTTTTCCACTCAGGGCATGGCCCCGCCCCATGGCAGGACTAGGGTCATCCACCGCAGTTGTGCGGCCGGCGGGGAATCGCTGAGCCTGTTTTTCTTACAAAATAAAATACGAAAACCGCGATGAACTCTGTAAATGCTTTTGCCTGATTGGAAGACGAGTAAAATCACGTCGAAATCCTAAGCGTGAACAAGGATCAGCTCTGGCCCTCGTTTGCAGCAGCATCGAGTACTCGGTTCCTGTCAGCCTTCGGCGTGTTTGGCTCCTTGGTTTGTGGCTTGGAGTTTCCTTTGGGGGAAAAATATAAATAGACGGTTTGGCATTTAAAAAACAATAGTTGTGCGTAAAAACTTGTGTGCTGTGTAAAGTTGTGATTGAAATCATAGACTATGCAGAGTAGGAAGCGACCCTTTAAGACCTAACTCCAGCCGTTCTTGAGCTCTGTCAGGCTTGGCGTTGTGACCACTTCCCTGGGGACCCTGTTCCAGTGCCCAGCCACCCTCTGGATAAAACACTTTTCCTTAACATCCAACCTAAAACTCCCTTGACGCAACTTATGCCATTCCCTCGGGTCCAGTCACTGGTCACCGCAGGGTGCCCCTCCTCTTCCCCTCATGAGGAAGCTGTTACTCCTTCAGGGGACTGGACTTGGATAACACACTTAGGATTTCTATTTCAGTGAAGCTGGTATCGTTTCTATGACTTTCATTTGAGGGGGAAGGTCCCTTGTCAAAATGGAAAAACCCAGGGTTTTCAGCATTTGCGTTACACTGAGTTTCTAAAGCATTTAGCATTCACATAGACTTCATAATTGATCCTGCTAGAGAAACATTTACTGGTACAACATGGAAATGTAGTACCAGTAGTTAGTCCCCATCTCTCCCATATTAGGACTTATACTAATGTATTTTGCTAAAGAAAGAAAGAAAGAAAAAAGGATACATGAGTCCTTTTCAGTGACCCATTAATCTATCTGTAATCTAGAAAAGGATATAAATAATTGGAAAAGAGTCAAAATGAAGATGTTTCAATAAAAGTGATTTTGTTATCTCCAGCACATTCCCCCATATCAAAGAAATAGTTCTGGGCAATACTGAGTGAAAGAGGTGCATGTAAGACTGCCTATTAGAGCGGAATCTTTCTTCCATTTCTTCCACAAGCTACTTGACTGCATAGCCACAAATGAAATCACTTTGAAAATAACCTATAACAGTTTGATGGAAGCTCTCTGTGTGATGAATATGTATTACCAATTTCTACTGCAATTCTGCAGCTAATAAAGAAATTAGTTTATCAGCATTTTTATTATACCTTTAGGTAATGTCCTATTTTTCTGAACTCAGATATCATGTCTGGATATTCATCATGATATTGGCAGTGTTGCTGTTGACAAGATGCTTACTATTGTTGCAGTGAGAAATCTCCCACAGCATGGCAGGTGGAGGTAGAACTTAAGAGAAAATACTGCCATTAGTACAATGACTGTAATTTTGTTGTTGTTGTTGCGCCTTATTCTTGAAATACAGCTCCCTCATTCCTATTGTTTCCTGCAGAAAAAGAAAACCAAACCAAAACAAAAACCAAACAAACTTACATTAAAAAAGTAATACTCTGTCCAGGAAAAAAAGATCAAATTGACTTTACTATGTTTCAGTAACAATGGAGTATTTTAGTGTAGTTTCTTATATGTCATAACTGCCTTTTTTCCTTAGCACAGTATGAGCTTATAGCATCATTACTCTGATTCCTGCTTGACATTTGGAGGATGATTTTTCTTTTCTTAGTTTCTGCCCCGTTCTAGAATTGGCTGCAAACTTGTTCATGTGGGGTTTTTTTTGTTTGGTTGGTTTGGTTTTTTGTTTGTTTATTTTAGCAATTGCTCATCAGAGCCATTTTTCATTTGAGATGGAGAATTCGAAAAGATACAACAGGCATGAAGGAATCGTGGATTGCACTGCAAGAAGCACTATTTCCAGTAGGTGGTTCTCCTCTACTGTTGTAAAATAACATCTCAGGGAATGATTATGAGGCAAAACTCATATGGCTTAAAGAATGTCTTTTTAACTAAATAAAATAAATATTTGGGGGGTAAGTCCTATATCAATGCTAATGAGCTTCTAGACAGGCAGCAACTAAAGCCCTCTACAAAGATCTCTGTTGTGTTGTGTTCTTTTCATCCTCACAGAAACAGAATGGATTATCTTTGAGATAGCCTAATTTAATTAGGATTGAAAGCCATGTCAGAGACATAATTATATTTTTCTTACATAACTGATGGCTGTATCTTGTTAATTTTACTTTATCATTCCAAAGTGAAAGAAAGCAAACAAAATACAGGCATGTAAGCACTGGAGACAAGAAGTGAAAGATTAATGTTTTACTGAGACAGAGAAGCATCTGGGGAGAGAGATTTTGAAAGGCCCTGAAACAAATATAGTAATTAATTGAGCATCTGGTTCAAGCAGTAGTTCTCCATTTTTTTTTCCTGATTTTATGACAAAGACTTTTTGCTGCAAAATTTAAACTGGACAAAAATTATCAGTCTACCATAACGTGATTACACAGTGACTACCAAGCTAAAGGTATTTTTTCTTTCTTTCCTTATCTTTAGATTGAAAAGATCTTTTAAGGCATTCAGAATTTAAGGTTAATTTATATAGGAAGATAAATGTCCACTTATCCCTATTAAGTCTGATACTATATATCATATATATATACTACATATATAACACATATATATGCAAGGATTTAATTAATTTTGAAAGGTTTTAAATAACTTCTTAATGTAAATCTTTCTGTCACCTTGCTAGTTAAACTAACTTTCCTGGTTCCTTTCTTTTTCTGGTGGTAGAGATTTGGTGCTGTGTGGTTCCAGTTTTACTGTTGATTAGGCTGGTACAGATGGACAACAGCAGTAAATTGATCCATACCAAGGAAGTGGGATTAGTTGGTGCACCTTTCCAAAGACATACCATACAAAGTAGAATATAAGAGAAAGATGTCTTTGAAGAGGGCAAAAGGAGAACTGAGGCCAGCAGGAAGGTTCCTTTGTAAAGAAGGCAGAAGACAGGATATGTAAGCTGTTCTTCTAAATAAGGCAGAAGATTATGGGGCATGTTCTTTTCTTGGCACTTACACTAAGATCTTGAGCAGGTCACTTTGCCAGATATATTTCCTCACAAAACAGTTTAATTCATATTTGTTATTATTTTGAGGATGATGAATACCAGACAAACACCAGTAATGGAACTTACTATGATATTTTTTTTTCTTTTTTAGAATTACTCTGGGCCTTCTTTGAGTCCACTGTTTTTCTATATTCTGAAAGATGTGTACAGACCTAGATGTTTGTTAGTCTTCAACTCTGCAGTGTGTTCAATCTATGTTAGTTACACTGTCTTGTTACTGCCTATTGAAAAAGATGGGAGGGACTGCTTATTTTATATTTCTAATAAGAATTGGGGATTTTTCCCCATATTTGGTGTGTGATGAAATAATGTCTAAATACGTTGAATTTACAGATCTTATTATCCATGATAATGATATGTTGCTAATTTCTGTATTATATATCTGAAATGGCAGATAATTAAATTAGTAAATTAGGCACCTGTTTATTAGAACACTGCACAAAAATGAGGTAAATTATTTTAAAATTGGGATTTGTTTTTGTATATTTTATCCATACATCAAAAAATAAGGTACCTTCATTCTGTTTCTTCAGAATAGGTTAAAAGTTCTTTTCTGCTTATCTCTTGGTCTCGTTAGGGAATTGCATTTATTGATGTAACATTTCAAATTGATCATGTGATTATGTAACTCAGAGATCACATACTTTAGAGAACATATGCACAGGTTGCAGTAATAGGACCTGGTCACTATGTGCAGTATGTTTGGTGAGTATATAAATATGGCAAAATCTTCAGTAGTTTATAGATAGATTGCTGTATTTTTGGTGCAACTTATTTCTACCATTACTTTCATTAGGATTGTGACAAGCATTTTGGAGACAGCATGCTAAAAAATGAAGAAATTTAAAATGTTGTGAAGCTTCTTATTTGTCCAAAAGTAAGCAAAGCAGTGGCTTGTAGTACTCTGACCCATCTGACATTGGAAAAGCAATATATTACTAATAATCAACACAATGAAAGAAGCAGAAGCTGAAATACAGGAAGAAGGCAACAATGTCTCAGACTGAGACAAAAAAAACAAAAATCAGTCATCCTCAGCAAATTGTAGTATCTAAGTGGAGAATTGGAAGAGTGGATAATGATCCTGCTTTCTTCTGTTGAGTCCTGTTGTGTTTGGTACAACTGAACTTCTTCATATACTTCATATACTTCCCCGTGAATAAGTGGAACTCCCCCAAGGAGGTCAGTCATCAACATCCCATGAACTTTAGGGATTTGTACTGCCAAGAGCATGTCATTTTAAATTTGATCTTGTTTCATAGCTATTCCAATACTCTGGTACAAGATTCTGGTATATAAATGGGACAGTGCACAAAAGAAAGTTGCTGTCACTTGACTAAGTAGGACTCAGTTAAACTGATCTAGATTATTCCAAAGGAATACTGAAATTCCAAATTGCTTTAGCAAGAAGAAATCCACAGAATCTGTTCATGCAGAAGTAAATACGATAGGGTCTGGTTTGTTTAGGTGTCTCCAAAGAAACATAAAATATTAACAGCTAATAACTTTATTTAACTTTTAAAAGCTTAGTGGATAATTTTTTTTACAGCAGCAAAAACTGTTGACTAATCCATTGTAGTTTTTTATCATTTTATTATCTTGGATATGTGCATCATCTCTTATGTAAATGGAGTTGAAGTGAACTGTTGAACAATCTAAAGTAACTCCACTTAAGCAGATAGACTGCTGTTAGAATACACTTAAAAAAGGGAAGATATAATAACATCTGATAAATGGGCAGATCATAAATTATGATAATTACCTGGATTTCCTTCCAAAAACAGCATGCAATTCCTAAGTCAGTATGTTAAAAAATAAACACTTTTGCAAAAAAGGCTGCCTTTAAAAACATTAACATGCAGAGGTTTTTAGTCATAACGCTGAGTTTTATTTCAACTTTGTTCTGTTTCAGAAACAAAATATTGCAATGGGAGTACTCACATCATTACTATTTCACATAAAACCCCCCCAAAGTTAAATTTACTCAGACATCATGATTTTGATTGAACTGGTCAAGATGGGTTTTGGAGTTGTTTTGTTTGTTCACTTGCTTTTACCCCTCAGGAAAAAAAGCCTAGCATCTAAGTTATGAAACCAAACATTGTATTCCATTTCAAAGTATTTTCAATTTATTATTGTAACCATTTCACATATGTGAAAGACCATTTCATTATGGTGGATGTATAGTGTTGGATGCACATTTTCAAATATATAATCTCAGCCAATTCTAGAATGAAATACATCACATATTCTCTATTTTGTCCTTAGCATTATACAAATGAAAACAATGCGAAGAATTGGAGTAGAGGGGCAGAATCATCTCTCATGACCTTGCAGCTATGTGTCTCTTGATGCAGCTTGAAATTCAATTTGTTTTCTGGGTTGCAAGCACATGTGGCTGGCTCATATTTAGTTTTTCATCCACTAAACTCATATCTTAAGATCTGCACTCAATCCACCCATCACCAGCTGGTATCTATGACTGGGATTGCCCTAAATTGTTCAACCTTCTGCCAGATTAAAATACCTGGAGAGGTACTCAGCTGCAAGTGCTAATATAATAGAAAAAAATCACTGATTTCTTGTGCTAGCTTTTTCTTTTAAATATAAAAAAAAAAGTATACAGTGGTTATAATACAACTGAATGTTTTTACTTTGCTTGGAGGAAGTCTAAATATCTTGATTTAGTAGAAGTGAAAAACAACATTTTATCCTTTTTATATATTCTATGAAAAAATGATATAAGGGTTAATAATGATCCTTGCAAGTTTTCCTTCCTTTCTGTGCAAACTCTTCAAAGAACAGCAAATCTGAATATCTGTGTGAACTTCCAGTATTTACTGGCCACATTAAGGTCTCTGACATTGTAGAGCCTCAAGTCTCACTCAGTGAATTTCCTAAAAGGGATGAAGATTATTTTATGTACCCTGAGTCAGATGTATGGCAGAAAGGATCAGCAAGATATTCTTCAAGAGGTGAAAACAACAGAAACTTTACTGTCAAACGTCAGAAAACCAGGAAACTTTGGCAAAAGTTGAAAACAACATTCAATCAACATAAAGCATTTCACAAAGCAATAACTTAGCAAACTCTAAGCCCATTCAACCAAGCAAACTCCAACCCACCAGATTTTAAGTTACTCAAACTTTGAGAAGAGAGAATTAGGGGAAGAAGAAAGAAAAAGGGAGAAGAGACACAGAAAAGAACAGAAATAGCTACTACTGCTGGTTCC
Source organism: Horornis vulcanius (assembly GCA_013401035.1). Classification (NCBI taxonomy): domain Eukaryota; kingdom Metazoa; phylum Chordata; class Aves; order Passeriformes; family Scotocercidae; genus Horornis; species Horornis vulcanius. The sequence continues at coordinate 9,238 of VZUA01003134.1, read as the reverse complement.
AGCAGTTTTTCAACTGATCAAAACCCAAGGGAGGCAGGGTCAAGACAATATGCGTGCCTTGTGCTCTGGCTTAAGTACATTTTGGCTTTCCTGGGCCCTTTCCCCAGGTGGGACTTCTGAACTGGTATCCACTCAGGAGCTGAGTTAGGGGCTCCAGGGGCTGGGTGTGGAGCATGGCCTCTGGTGTGCCAGCAATTGGCAGCCCCTGTGGGGGCTGGGATACAGGCCCCAGGGATGGGATGTGTGGAGCAGAGTGTTGCCTTGCCAGAGAAAGACTTGGTCTGCCCCTTTCCCCACGCACAAGCCTGAAATGTTTCGAGCCAGCCATCTCCTCCAGTCTCTCACAAACATTTGCCAGTTTTCAGTATTGAATGTACTCAATGGGTCTAAGAAGACATTTCTCTCTTCATTTTTGCTTATATTACTTCCATTTGTATATTCTTTGAAAATCTTGTATTTAGTATGTTTACTTTTACAAAACCATTCTGATAATGGGTAGCATACAGACTTCTTGAATAATACAAATCTCTGACTTGACACTGTATTTTGACTTGACACTGTATTTATTTAACTGAACCATAGTCATGTTTTTTAGCCATCTACTCTTTTTTTGAAGCCCTCAAGTGATGGGCAATCTATTTATAACTTTCAATAAATAGTTTATTTTCTTTCTTTAGTTTAATTTATTTATTGTTAATAAATCCACCTTTAAAATGCCAGGCCTTTTTTCCACTTTCTAAATTCAGGGCCCACCCACTGAGTAACTATTGTTTAGGAGTCGCATTGTGAATAGGTATGCCCCTCCTTGAAACAGTCATTAGTCATAGTAAGATTCTCAGTAAAAATTATTTGCTGAATGATTTTGAATTTTTGAATGATTCTTACTGTAGGTTCCTCAGGAGTAATTTACTGTAATTAATAAAGATTTGAAATTCAGAATATGAATTTAATTAGTGGATGTAATGTAATGAGTAAAGAGAATTACTGCCAGGTAACCAGATTCCAAATAATGCACCAGAAATTATTCTGAGGAAGTTTGCAGCAAGTATTGATCTTCAATAGGAGGTACGTGAAGAGCAGTACAAGACCCTGAGATTAGCTCAGTTGGTCTGAGTGAGGGTGCTAATAATGCCATGGTTGCAGGTTGATCCCTGTATGGGCCATTCACTTAAGAGCTGGACTCAATGATCCTTGTGGGTCCCTTCCAACTCAGAACATTCTGTGATTCAGAAAAAGGATGGAGAGAGACCACTTAAAAGGGCATGTAGTGACAGGAGAAGGGGAAAGGACTTTAAACTGAGAGAAGGTTTAGATCAGATATTAAAAAGAAATTCTTTACTGCGAGGGTGATGGAATAGAAAGATTATAGATGCCCCATCCCTGGCAGTGTTTGAGGCCAGGGTGGATGTGGCTTTGAGCAACCTGGTCTACTGGAGGGTGTCCCTGCCCACAGCAGGGGGTTTGGAACTAGGTAGCCTTTAAGGTCTCTTCCAACCCAGGGCATTTTATGAGTCTGTATTTATATTGTGGAATGTAAAGCTCATTTTATTGCTATTGTTCAGTATTTCCCTAAGACTTCTTTTCTTCCAGCACATTCCTTTAAGCATACACATTTATTGAACTCTTTGGGAAGAGGAGGCATAGAAGAAGGGCAAATACTCAAAGCAGATTGTATTTTAAAACATTCTTTGTTGTATTCATCTGGGTCTAAAAAGTTTGTCTAGAAAATGATTTTGTCTGACAAAGTCTCTGACATGCTGTGCTTCTCAGTGCCTTGACTAAAAAAAATCAAGATTTTTTTGGTACTTTTTTCTTGTTCCCTTCAGCTTTATCTGTACTATGTTTGTTACTTTGGGTTAGGTTTTATTTAGCATATTTCTGTTTTTGTTACACTTCTGACATGTAACATCTAGTCTGAGTGATTACTGGCTTTTTTTCTTAAAACCATTGAGTCTGTTACGCTCTCTATGTACCTCTGAAGCCTAAGAGATTTAGGCTGTGGCTATGGAAAGGACTGGAGTATAAAGCTGAGTATGATACAGAAAGCAATTTCCTGAATCACAACAGTGAAAGGGAATATATGATCCTTTGTTATTTTTGGTTTATTTTTGTTTCAGAATTGTTGTGTTAGGCACAGAATTACCGTCATCTCCTTCTTATGTTGCAATTTAGTCTTGATAACTGCAACTTCTTAGCAGCATTCCAGCCTGGTGACTCACAGCAGATGTAAGCCTCAACTCTGCAGAATTTAATAGCAAAAACAGTCGCAGCTTGGGAAGGGCTCTGGAATTATTTGCATCAGCTTAAGAAGATTTAACAACTTTGAGTTCTGTCCAGAAGTTAAAGGTAAACATTTTAGGTACTTCTGAGGGAAAAAGGAAGATGTTTGGCTAATTTCTATCCTTATGGCTTAAAAGCAATTTGTTTTTAAAGTCTGTATAACTGGCACAGTGTTGATAATGATGTATGAATGTTTTACCAGGATCTAGCTATTTTCCTGCATTTCTAGGTAGTTAATAAATACAGTATTTGAATCTGCAGTTTCTAAATTTGTATTACTATAGGCTATATGAACAAGGCTTCTTTTAGAACCTAAAAAGAAATCAAATCATGAATTATTTTTCAGATTAGGAGAACAGGGCAGTTTTTCTAACACCACCAAATTTAAACAAAGCAAAGTCTGTGCATGAGTTTAATTTGAATTTTAAGAAAGCAAACAAAAAACTTTCCAATCATTTTTTATCATTTTGGCAGATTCTCTCTTACTATTATTGTATTTATTAGCAATGCAAGTCTTACGGACACTGTGCCAACAGAAACAGGCATCTGTATTCCATCTAGTTTGCTGTCTCTTAAATTCAAAAAACATAAGAATATTCTAATGGTTCAAACTTTTCATAGCACAAAACTTCTTTAATGTCATCAAGCCTACTTAGTAATTTGTTATTTAAAGACTTGGAAAAAGCATCAAATTCAGGGGAAATTTGAATATAGGTTTGACTATGTGTGTATCCTTTAAAGAAACCCTAGGCACAGAGAAGAAAAAAGATGTCTTTCCAGAATTTTGATTCCGTAGCTTTGGAAAAAGTTTTCTGCCCAACTGTATAATGCATATTCCACTTGTAATCTTGGAATAGGAAATAAGTAATCCCAGGATAAAATTTCAGATTTCAGAAGAATAGCACTTAAACTTCATTTCTTTAAAACAGAAGGTGATTTTTTTCCCAGCTTTTTTTAAGGCCTTGTGTTTCAACTTGAAATTATAACATCAAGAATTTCTCACTCTAGCATGAAGTGTGATAATTAATCCACATGTCTGCTGTCTGATAATAAGATTTTCCTGGAAAGGGATATCCCCTGTACAAATTGTGGTGCAGGGGTTTTGTTTGTTTGTTTATGGGGTTTTTGTTTGTTTGGTTGGTTTTTTTGTTAAATTTACACAGGTGTTATAAAAAAAGTCTTGGAAGTCTCTCAACACTTATTAACGCTTTGGGTTCCTCTGAGACGGATTAAAATTTCTAAATTTTTGTAGTTTTTTTTTTTTTTAGGGAAGGATTTTATTCAATTGTGTATTGTCAGAAAATAGGTGTAGAACAAGGGTAAATGTTTAAAGGACTGAAGAAATTCGTTTAAGAAACTGACTTTCAAAGGTGTCTTCCTGGAGCAGGATGTTAAGCGTCCCTTGAACAGAAATTTGGGTTTTCATGTTACTGAAGATCATGGATATGCACCTTCAGAGAGCAGTTACTAATACGATGTCTACTGAAACTTTTTTTAGGAATGTGGGTAACTAAGTAAAAAGATACTCCCATTAATTCCGTGTCTGAACCTGATGATTTAGTAGTGACACACTTTGACACAAAGTGTTTTGAACATGTAAGGGGCTTGACCCTATTTACCACTTTTCTTGTCACTGTAAGGTTGACCACTCAGTGAATCCATGTCACTGCAACTGTGAGACAGACAAACCACAGGAGTTTATGACTGCTGAGAAACTGGCTTAAAGGTGCAAGGTCCAGGACCAGCACTGCTGGTCCTCTGCCTCATCTGGGTCTACCTGTTGGGCACTGAGAGAAGCAGAGAAATGCTTTTAAGTTACCCATTTCCTTTCAGAGCTTGAGTCAGAGCTTGAGTTTTCAGGTCTCTTCCTAGTCTTTTTTACCTTCTCCTTTTTTTTGGAATACAGCAGCACAAATATTTTGGTTTCCCCTACACTATTAAAGGTCCCTCTGTGGTTTTTTTTTACCCTGTGTCCTCTCTGTTTCAGTCTTCCCTGTTTCTAACTGGTAGATCTGCCAAATGGAGCTCTCAGATTCTCCCTCTTTACCTCTTGCCTTACATTCATAGTGAGCTTATATTGTGAATGGCTACAGGATCAATACTCCATCTTGAGTTTACTGTCCAGCTTGCTTTCTGAAAAATGAAACTTCAGGATTAAAATATCTTCACCAATTTATTTAAATCATCAAATTTAGAAATTTATGAGATTATTATTATATTTTACTCTATGTTTTTTGAGCATGTTTTAGTTCAGCACTAAAGCTGACATGCTAAGTTGTCTCCCAAGTGCAGCCCTTATGAAGTTTCCCACAAGAGGAACATTCTATAGAAAGAGGTATCCTTAAACAGTAAGGTGACTTTATCTAAAGATGACAAACTAAACCAACTGCATGCGCTCAACACTCCTCAGCTATTCATTCTTTCTGTGCAGCTTGCTCATAGCAGCTCATACATGCTGTAAGGGAC
>VZUA01003125.1:0-12440 GCA_013401035.1 Horornis vulcanius | reverse complement strand
AAACCCAAACAAAAAAAAAACCACAAAGAATCAGACAAAAAGTCCAAAGCCTTATCTTACAATTCTTGCAAAAATAATGAGTTTGTGCTAATAGGTCAAGAGTTAACTCATGATAACAGACCTGTGAATTTATCATCAAATTCAGCTGTGTTAGTAAAAGCATGGGATAGTTGGGAGTTTGATGGAGGACAGCTTCCTGTGCAACCAGTGGCTTTTAAAATGTCATCTTGCACAGTCTTCCTTGGCTGCTTGTCCTAAATGGAGTTGGGGAACTGCTCAGAGAGCCGGGCAGGGCAGTGCTGCATCCTGTGCTCTTGTCTGGTACCAGTCAGGGTGACAGGCCGGGCTCTGGAGCCCAAGAGCCAGCTCGGTCTTTGCTCTGCAACTGCAGAACATCAGAGGTGACACCTGAGGATGTGCAAGTGTAGTTAGAATTTGGGGGTTGTGTGTGTGTCACTGGGCATTGTCTGAGCCTTTATAGTAAGCTTTGTTATTTTTGTCGCTGGTGCCTTTGGCACAGTCCAAATGCGAGTGTGTTCCTTACTCTGTTCCCCCAGCCATGTGATGCTCACACAGCTGAGGCAACCCTGTAGCTCTCAGTGGGCTTCACACAGCTCTTTCATCTTGGCTGCCATGTGGAGCACTCCCACATTCTGCTTCCTAAAGGTTTTATTTTTTGCATGTCATTCTCCCTCCCCCCATTTTTTTTAAAGCAGAAATTGTGTTATTAACAGAAGTTTTATAATCACACTTATGTGACTCCTAGTAGGTGTTTGGTAAAAACCATCACAGCTTTCAGATTTAGCTTCTGTGACTAATCCTGGCTTCTGAACACGAAGATGCAGGAAGGCCCATCAGGTTGATCTTTGTCCTTGTTTGGCCGGTGACCAGGATCTGTGGGAGGGCTGCAGGGAGGTTGTGGTTTGAGCCCTTTGGTCGGTTGCTAGCACTGCAGGTACAGCGGGGCTGTAACTCTGTCGGCAAACGGGAGGTGGCAGTGGCTGCTGCAGGAACAAGAGATCGTTTCTCTGCAGAGCTGAGACACACATTGGACAGGCTGGAACCCAGATTCTTCAAATACATTGTACAAAACAGGAAATACAGTTTCCTGAAGGGATGTTGCACTTCATGTAACCAAATTCTGATGGATTAGAAAAAAAAATAGGACAAGATTTTAATATGGAGAAAGAAAAGTTGCATTTCCTTTGTGGGAGTTGTCTGGCAGCAGTGCCTGGTGACTGTGTGCTTCCTTTGGGGCCAGCTGCTGTGTGCAGCGCTGTTCCATTGCTTGGGATCTGGCTGTTGCTGGGACATCTTGGCTCAAGTTCAAAGGCCCAGAGCAGATCAACCAGCCTGGAATTCCAGAGTTCTTTCTGCGTTACCTCTTTGGCTCATGGTGTCACCAGGAATACTTCTCAGATTGATTCCAAGTGTCAGTAGCCTATCTTGGACAAAAAAGAAATGTAACTGTCTACACTGGAAACTCTGTTTACAGACTTCTGTTGCCTGTCAAATATCCATTTCCTGAGCGTATTCATTCCCTGAATGCTGTGCTGTTTGTTTTTCAGTACCAAAGAAGTGTCAGAAGGCTCGTGAGCACTTTGGTACGGTGAGGACACAGATGGAGTCTCTGAAAACCAAGTTTCCTGCTGACCAGTATTACAGGTATGCAGGATCACACACCAGACACAGATATAGACAGGAATTGTTTGGGCATTTGGCATCATTGCTTTGGAACAGTGATGTAAAGATTTATGGGCTGAATGCTTCATTCTCTTCGAAAAGTAAATCGTGTTAGACAAGTGGGAGGTTTTTATCAGCATAGATAAAAAATGCTTTTGCCCAAACACTATACATTTTCACTAAAATACTCAGTATAGAATTATTTTTCTAGAAACTTTCTTAAAAAAGGAAAAGGGAAGGTTAAGAAGTTGGGTGTTCTGCTGCAGCTGCCCTTGTATCTGGGAGCAGGGCATTTGCTGCTCCATTAATTTCAGTTAAGTTGTTCAGTTTGGGGCATTTCTGGAAGCAGAGCTCTAAATCTGTCATGAAATGGCTGTTTGGTTCTGCAGACACTAAATGAAGTTGTCACCTTTGTGTTCTGTTGCTGCCAGAAGGGGACAGTGCCTAGCAAGAACATTTCAAAGAACAAGAATCTTGTCAGCTCAGATCTGCTGAGGGAGGGTGGAAGGGAAAGTCCTGCCTGTCTGTGGGCAGCACAGCCTGGAAAAGTGTGGGAGCTGAGGAGGTGTGTGAGAGGGGCAAGCAAATGTCAGTGTCCAGTGTGGGAACCTGGGTGTGGAGTTCTGGAGCACCAAGGAGATACCTTTTAGCTGGTGTCATTTTGATGAACCAAAAATACTGTGAAGTGCATGTGTTAAGGCAGAAAACACAACACACACACCATGTGTGCTTGTTGCCTAATGCTCCAGCAATAAACATTAATTACTGATACCTTGACCTGGTGCTTCTTCTGCAGGTTTCATGAGCACTGGAGGTTTGTGCTGCAGCGGCTGGTGTTCCTGGCAGCATTCGTAGTCTACTTGGAGTCAGAAACATTAGTGACCCGAGAAGCTGTTGCAGAAATACTCGGGAGTAAGTTAATGTTGTAACTGAAGAGAAAAAGCATGTGACCTCAGACATTGTAGCTTTCAGAGGTACAGGGAAATGGCAGAACTTAATTTCTTCCTGAGAAATCAGTTTCAGAGTTTATCTGGTATTTGATTTCATTACATAAACAACAAATTCTCAGAAGACGGAAATTGGCAAACTTAATGTTAACAAAAGTATTTATTCATTAATAAGTTCTTCATCAATGAAGGTCATTCATTCATTCAAAGTGTATAAATGCACCAAAAGAATAACACAAAGATGAGAGCTTTTTTCTTTAACTTCTTGCTTTTGGTATTTAAAAAGTGTGTAAAACAGATTAAATTCTTTGCCGTGAAAGAATTGTATCTTTACAGAGCAAAAGATTTGAAAAAAAGTAAGGAAAACACATCCTGTATATAGCTGTAAATCCAGTTACCCTGTTGGATGTACAAGATGCTGAATCAAGAACTGAGAGGCTGTAATTACATCACATACAGGAAAAGGCTGACTTTTATTTTGTAATAATGTTTCATAAATTTGATATTTCAAATTAGCACCAGTAAACAAATGCAATTTAAGGTGGCTGGGTTTGCTCATGCTCAGCACCACCTCATCCCTGCTCTGTTTTTGTCTCAGTTGAAGCTGATCGAGAACGGGGCTTTCACCTGGACATTGAAGATTATCTTTCTGGTGTATTAACTCTGGCCAGTGAGCTGGTAAGAAAGATACTCATGCATGTATTTGGTTTGAAACTGACCTTAAAAACAGAAGTAATGTGGTTTTTAGCTTTCCCAAATTGTTCCTGGAGGTTATGATACACAACACCTTGATCTGAACTTGTCGTAAGATGCTTCTCTGCATCTTCCTCAGCGATACTTTTAAGATTTAAACTAGTCATTTGATTGAAAATCCAGAACTGTGGTCAGCAAAAATGTAGAGCTAATTACAAATAATCTGACTGCCTGGAACACAAGTGCTTCATTTGGTACAGTAACTGATGAGGACAGTGATGTGATGTGGGTGGGTGGGTGCTGTGCTGACATTCTTGGGGGTCTCCTCTCGCAGGCCAGGCTGGCAGTGAACAGTGTCACAGCTGGGGACTATTCTCGCCCTCTCCGCATCTCAACCTTTATCAATGAGCTGGATTCTGGCTTCCGCCTCCTCAACCTGAAGAATGACTCCCTGAGGAAACGCTATGATGGCCTGAAATACGACGTCAAGAAAATTGAGGAGGTTGTTTACGACCTGTCGATCAGAGGACTCAATAAGGAGGCAACAGTTGGTGCAGGCGGGGAGAAGTGAAGGATGCTGGTTTGAACAGCATCATCGATTACCTCAGATGGTTGCCAATTTAGGAAGTACCTAGAGAAGCCTTCCTACAGTAGTTTAGAAGAACTGCAGCTCAAAGCTGCTGTCTATTTTCTTACAAAAGGTGTAGTACAGTTGTTAGATGTTTTGTAAAATCATGTCTAGATTAGGACAGTAGACTCTGTTTCCAGTGGAATTCCGCTGTCAAACACACGGTGCCGTTCTCTGCACAGCAGCAATAGTAGTCAGTAACTCCCATGAGCTGAGATTCCCATTAGATCTGTAGTGTTGCTTCCCTGCTCTGTCAGAGAAGTGCTGTGGCTGTCTGCGCTCACACACCCTCAGAGGTGTGTGCACAGCACACAGCTCAGTGCAGACACGTGGGATCTTTTAAGAAACACGGCTTGTAAATACTGACTTTTTTTAAGACTTTTTTTTCCCTTTTTGTTTCTTAAATTTTCACCTATGTAAGTTGAACAAATTTGCATAACTGTTTATGAACCAGATCTTTTTTTTAATGGTTTCTGTTAATGTACCCCCTGTAATTAAGAAATTAGTGAAAATACTCCTGAGAATTCCTCTATTGGAACTGGTGTCTTGCACCCCAGCATATCTATGCCCCTCGCTCGCTCTCTCTCTCTCTCTCTCTCTCTCTCTCTTTCTCTCTATCTCTTTTTTTGTTTTTTTTCCTTCCACCAAGATTTCAGTTTCCAGGGAAAGCAAGGTTTTCTTTAGACACCTGCTTTCTCTGTCCGGTATTTGTTTTACTGGCATGAGTAAATGCAGAGTTTTAAATGATGACTTGCCTTGAGAACTCAGTGTAACCAATTTTTATGTTTTTTTAACTTCCAAGTTTTCTGAATAGAGAAGTGTAAACTGATAAACTGCAGGTGGTGTCTGAGTTCTAACAACCTGCACAGGCCACAACTGTACCTGTGTCCTGGGATTAAAAAAAAACCAAAACACCACAAAACTATAGTTTGTGTAGTAAAATGTTTCCATCTCCAGAAATGGGGAAGTTACTGCTTCCAGGTAAGTATGTAAGATGTTTGCAAACACCAACAGCCTCTTTTGTGTCTGTAAGTGGACAGACCCATGCCTCCCCATGTGTTTGTTCTCTTGTCCTAAATGACTTTGAGTTTTGCCTTTCTCCTACTTCTGGTGGTGCAGGAGGGTTAAGGAGAACAGCTAACTTAGGAGGATGAGGAATACTTCAGAGGATGAATGGGAACAGTGAAGTTTACGTGGGGTCTGTTAGTGTTTTGGTTTCTTAGTGAAGATTTACCGCTGAGTTAGGGGGTGGTTTTGTTTATTGGAAGAGGATGGTTTCTTGGTTATTTTGACCAATAAAAGCTGTTCTTTGATTATGGCCACTTGGTACCTCTGCCTGTTGTCTGATCATCTGCTGTTATTTGCTTCCCTTGCTGGGAGCCTGGTTTGGAATACCAGCATTTCAGTTCATCATTCAGCTGTCCTTGGACAATAATGGAGTTCCTCCCCTTGGCTGTAGTTGTTCAGTGGTGCACTTCTAAACACTGCCAAGTGAAAAGTCAAGCTGCAAACAGATTTCATAGGCTTTTTTTTTTCAATATTTTTTTAATTTTGAGCAATTTCACCCAAGTAAAATAGGAGAGCTATGGAGTTTTTCCTTGCCAGTCCAAGAGATGGCAAGATTATCTTAAACAGCATCTCATAATATTTCATGCTTGTCCTCATCCTTTGTATCTTATGTCACTTAACACGGGGAGATGGCAATATCCCCCTTTCACAGCTGAAGAAAATGAGGTGTAACTTCCTGAGCCCCATGGCAATGTAACAGCTTTCAAAGTATTTCTTTGTTCTTGCCCTGTGCCTGTGTTTGCTCATTTCTTGACTTAACGCTGTGGCAGTGGGAGGAAGGAAGGAGTTGAAGCCAGTTTTACTGCCCAAACCAGAGCTGGGGGGGTAAACCAACACCCAGACAGCTGTGTGCAGACACGGCTGTGCACTTTAAGGTCACACAGGAAGTTTGTGGGAGCAGGGCAATAGAGAAGGGTTTCCTGAGCACAAGTTTGATGTGTCTTAGGTTAGAGGATTCCTGGCATGTAAGACTGGATGTGAGGCCATGTGGCAGGAGTGAAGGCTTTGTGCTGACTTGTGTCCCAGGTGCTCCAGTTGCATTTGGTCATACAGCAGGTCTGCTTCCTGACACAGGATCCTGTGTACCAATGCAGCTGTTCACAAGATCCCAGATCTGCCAGCTCTAGCTGGTGGCTTCTGAGAGCTGGTGGAGATGAAGCAGTGCTGTGCCACAGGTGCAGGTACCATGGGAGGGACAAGTGGAAGAGCAAGGCTCTTACTTAGGGCTTACAGAGGTACAAGGTATGGGATCCTTCTGTCTAAGGCTCTGATAAGAGCAGGTACCCAAGAAAGAGACAGGCAGTGTTGTATTTTTGGAGGGTGTTTAGCAAACACCTCATTCTTTCCTGTTCCAGGACTTGGGAGGGCCCATCATCGTCCTCTGGTAAGACACTGTTTGCAAAAGCCAGGCTACACAGCTCATTCCCAGCCTGGGTCTGGAGAAGGGAAAAGAAAACCACTTTGTCCCTAGGCAGCAGCAGGGGAAGATGGGGATGCCTTTGTAGCTTCCCCTGCACTGCAGTAGCCTGTAGGACCTTCTGACAAGGATGGTGCACATTACTCTGATTCTTATGTGTTGTGTTGTTCCTGTCCTAGAGCTGGGAATAGAGAGAAGAGAAAACCCAGAAGGACTTGAGTAGGGAAGGGGGAGCAGGGAATGGCAGTGGACTGCAGAAGCTTGATGGCTCATGGTGAATCAGATGCACTTGAACTCTGAACAAGTGACTCCTGTTGGTGCTGAATGGCCTGCGCAGCGTGTGCTGGCAGCTGGGAGGGGAGTGAGTCAGCGCAGGAGCACTGGAGAGGCTGACTCAACACCCAGCACGGCTGTTCCCAGAGCCACTTCAGCCTCAAGAGAGCTGGGGAGTGCTCTCAAACCGTCTTTGTATTCACTAACTTGTTTGTTTGGATTTTTCCCATCTTGATGTCATTTCTGTGGGGTTTTTTTATTTCAGTAAAAAAGGGTACTTAAATAGTTGATTAATGGCTCTTTATTTATATCCCTGCCTGTTGAAGCCCAGCAGATCAGTGAAAGTGCTGACCTTGTAACAGTTTGGGAAGCGGGATGCTCAATAGACCTTGGGGCTGGCTCTTGAACTGGGCTCTGCCTGCTGGAATTGATTAACTGCAGCCAGCCCAGCCACCTCTTTAAACTGGCACTTGTTATAGGACACGTTATCACCTCCAGACTGCCCTTTCCTGGTGCCAGCAAACGTCTTTGTGCAGTGAGCTGGATCAAGGAACTGATTTAGCTGAAACAATCCTTATTTTTCAGCAGTGTTTGCTCCTGACCTGGTGCATCACCCAGTCCCCCCTCCATGCTGTGCCGGTGTGTTGGAGGGAGGCTTCCTCCTCTCCCTGCGGTGCCAGCTTTCAGTATTCTCTTAGCTGTAACACTGTTTGGTAAATGGTTTGATTTTTCTTGCAGTAGTTTAACTGCTTCCCGTTTTGAGAGGATTGCCAAGGATTTTCTCTCTGAATAAATAATTTGCCTTCATTTCACTGCAAAGTGAGTGTGCTACAGAGCCTCCCAGGTTTTTCAGCCAGCAAGGTCATTACACACCAAGGCAATTAAGGGCAGCAGAAAGTGAATGTGGATGATGCTGGGGGTCTGTGTGTGGATCATGACCCGTCACCCATCCGCAGTCCATCTTCTCTTGTTCAAGTACTGTCACTGGATGCAGCTCTACAAAAGACAGCTGCACTGGATGCAGGGGTGCAGCTCTACTAAAGAGTGTAGGGGTTGTTCAGTCTCCTTCCTGCTAAATTCATGGAGTGCAATGAAATGAGTGCTTGGATTTCAAAAGGAAGACTCCTATCTGTTTTGTATCTCCTGTCTGTGTGTTGTGGGTCAGGCATGAGTTGGGTAAGATGGATATCTCCTTGCAGGCTTCACTGCCTGTTTATTGTCACTTCAAACTGGCACTTCTGGTTTGCATTGGTTGGTCAGCACTGGGGGCTGCCCTGCCCAAGGAGAATATGGCTGTTCAAAAACCAGCCCTTCTCTTGAGGAATAAAGCCCTTGTCTGAGCACTTGCTCACCTGCACATTCACGCTTTGAGTATACAAACATCTAACCTGGGGAAAATGTAAGAGCCTGAGCTCTGCAAGGTGCTCTGCTCGCCTGGAAGTCTTCCCAGGGATGTGACTGGCACTGCAAGGGAAGTTCCTTCCTAGGAGGGAAGGGTTCAAACCACCTGGGCCTCCACTGCAAACAAATCTTTTGCCTGATTCCATGCAGAGAACCTTTCCTGAGAGGGCTGTTTGCAGACTGGGTCTTCTCAATTGTAGCTGAGATAATTTCTCAGGGATGCAAAGCCTGCACTGGTGATCACAATGGGGCAGGATTTGAGCTGGGAAGTTGCAAATTATTATCATGTTAATCCTTGGTAATGGATCTAGGGCCTAATGCTATCTTTTCAACTCTTTCCAGCTGTGTAACTGCTCCCAGGCAAGCCTGGGCAGAGACCAGTGCTGGAGGATGCTCTCCCTGTGTTCTGATTGCCCCAGTGTTCTTTCACCTTCCCTGAAGAATTGGAACTCTGTTCCTATCACTCAACCTTTCCATCATGTTGTAGAAAGGTTTCCCTTAGGGGACCACCTTCAGCTTCCCAGGGGAGGTGTATTCTTTAGTAACGAGTGCCCTTAGGGCTTGCCTGGAGTTCTTCGACTGTACAGTGTTACTGGAAAAACTTCCTTTTTTCTTCATTGCTTTTACCTGTGTCTGGTCAGATTGCTCCTCTGCAGCAGGGCATGTGAGAAATAAGGCAGTTCCTTCATCTGCCTGATCAGTAAGACATTTTGCTCCTTCATACTGCACTGTAGTGACAGGTCATTCAATAATGACAGTGAGAGCTTTGAATGTTTTTCTATCTCTGAGAGGACAGTTTCCTCTATGGCTTTCAGTTCCAGGTTTTTCTAGCTTCAAGTCAGAGAATGTCAGCCTAGTTCCAGCTAAATCTTACCCAGTTCCCCAGCATGCACATAAAGAGGAGACATCACAAAATGAGTGTTGGTACAGCTGCCTCATCCACGAGCCCTCAAGGGATCTTTGACATGGTGCTAGAAGATTTAAACCTTTTTCCCTTTGAACATGTCAGGGACAAGCAAGACAATGCTGGATTCACCAGAATGTCCTACTGGGAAAAAAAATAAAATTCTGGGACTTCTTCTGCATTATAAATTCATATGCAGCAAAGTCAGGAGATCTGAGGTGATCTCAGAACTTTTTTCAGGATTTGGGGTATGCTGAGGTCAATCTCAGTCTCCAATGACAACTGCTTGCTGCCAGACCAAAGCTGGTTCTCCCTCTCAGATGTGTTCTTGATCAAATAGTGGAGACCCACACTGAGCACCACTTCCCCATCTGCACTTCTGTTAAGGACAATCAGGAAAGTACAAGCACAGCATAAAGAAGAGGATCTCTGTTGACTAATAGAGAAGTATTTGCTTTTCATTTCCATGTGTTTTCTTCAGGCTTTCCTACTCAGCCTTGTGACTCATAAAGGAGCTATTCCTTCTTTCCTTGGGACCTGAGCTCATAGAGGGCTCTTAATCTTAATTAATTTTTTGTCATCTTTTGTGTCTGCCTTCAGAGCTTAAAACTGCATGGACTCTTTAAAAATAAAGACTGTCTTTTGTTGTTTTCCTGATAAATGACCAGTAAGGTTTATACTAAATTCTTTTTAAAGGTCATTTATGAGTTCTGATAAATCAAGGCAGTAACCAACTTTCTCTTTTTTCCCCTGGCAAGGGGTACTTGGGGAAAGGTCTGCTTGTACTACCTGAGTCAGTTCAGTGGGCAGGAGTCTTGAAAAGTAATCTTAGTATTGTCAGTCATGACAATGAGAGTCATAAAAATATTACAGAGACCTAGGAGGGCCAGCTTGGAACAAGTAATTGCTTTCTTGGCTTGCAGACAAACCTGTTCCAAGTACCCTGGGTTATAATAGCATTTTGTCAGTTTGTTAATCAGAAATGGAAAAATACAGAGCAACTAATCTCCATGGCTGCCAAGTGAGATGTGTACATGTGATACTGAAAGACCTGGAACTTCCCAGGAGAGGGATCATCTAGTTCAGAAGGGTGCCTGAGGATTATGGAAATCTACTGCCTTGACAGTGTATGACACTCTTGCCCTTCCTGTGCTGCTTCACCCCACAGCACAGGCACTTGCAGGGCCACAGGGATTGTTCCCTGCTCGTGTTCCCTTCCAACACCTGTCATTTACAGGCAAGCGAGCAGCTGCACACAGCGGGTACATAAAAGGAGCGTGTGTATGAAGCACAACCTCTGTCCAGTCTGACAGGTTCAGCAATCCCACTGTCGCTTCCCGTAGCTGTCCCAGATCAAAGGGCTTGTACTTACTGTTCCTTGGCCACAGGCTTTTTAGAACAGGGCTACAACACCAAGTACACGTCCTGCTCGTAACTCAATACCCGGTGATTATTCATGGACCTTCTTCTGGGGAGAGTTTGGTTCACGGGAAATAGGCCATGATTACAGGAGCCTGGCAGGCAGGTGCTTCCTGTGATACCTAGAAAAACCCTGAATCTGACAAATTGAACAATCAGCCAAACATAAGATTGATGCTAAATATCAGACCTTTTACGTACACTTATTGTTCTCTAACCTTTTTGAACAGCCAGGCTGGCTGAAGGTATCTTGATTTAAAGATACGACTGTGCAAACGGTCCACTGGTGGTTTCGAGCATGAATTGATGTGGAGAAAATCACTGTGCTGGAAAGTAATTGAAAACTTTCCAGCAAGTAGCAGCTTTGTGTGGCTGTGAAAACCACTCGCTGTTTGGATAAATTGGGCTGTTATTGTACTTATGCCTTCTCTTGTCAGAGGTGCCCTGGAGAAATGAAGAGAAGGTGGCTGTGCCATTGTGGTCCTGGGAGAGTAGACAGAGCTGCTACAAGCTGTTACTTTTTGCATGTGAGGTGAATGGGGCTTAAAGGCTCATAGATGAGATCTCTCATGACAGCATAAGAGAAATCTTCCTCCAGCAGTGCTCTGCTCAGGCATCTGTCTCTGTGAAAAAACAAATGGCAACTAAAAGCAATGCCTTGTGCTCTTCATTGGCTGCTCAGTGCATATTTTGAGGGAACAGTTTATTGTCTAGTGATTAGAACAAGCTGGAGGGAATTCCAGCTCACCTGAGAGAGCCAGGCTGCTGCCCTGGCAATCACTTTGACAGCTATTGCTCGCTACAGAGCTCAGCTGTGTGTGGGCACACTTATGTCTTGGGTACCCTCCACATGATGCAAATCTTCCCATTTCCTCAAGGACAAGATGAAGCATTAAAATGCTGGATGGTGCAGAACAAGAGAAAATACAGCCAGTAGACACGTCCATGGCATCTACCACAGTGCCCAGAGCAGTGCAACAAGCCCTGGCAGCTGTGGCCACAGGACAAAGCACCGGGCACAGTTTGAAGCTTACTCAGATGCTGGGTCAGTGGTGACTTTACAAGACTACCTTTGTGAAGATGGCTTCTGTCTGCCTTCATTGGTGACCTTTGATGCTGGTTGATCTCTGGAGAAATACACAAATGTGCTTGTGTGAATCCTCCTGTGAAATAAATGCCTGTAACAAAAATATTTTGTTGGTGGTGAATAGTACTGATTGGTGTTTTCTTTAACCTGTGGACCTGAAAGAACATTTATAGGCTGACCTCCCAGATCCATAGACCAAAATTTAGGATCCTTTAATTTAGCCTTCAGGTTGAAATCTGGCCTTTGCTGTGTAAGTCACAGCGTGACATTTTGCAAAGCAGCAGTTAGTGTTAATGTCAGGCTGAAAAGGTTAAACCCTGTTTGCCTTTTTACCATTGTTCAGCTTCGAGTCATTTCCCTGCTGAGCAACTGAGAGAGGCTGGACCTTATGGGGCAGTTATTTGTGGCCTCAGTTTTGGCTCCAGAGCAAGAGGGTTTGTGCCAGTCTGTCTAGGGAGAATTTGAGCAGCAGGTTTGAACCGTTCACCCAGTCTCATGGAGAAGCCCTGAATTCTGTTCAGAGGATCCACAGGGCAGACATAGGCCCATGCCACCCATATTAAGTGAAACACATACTCCAGAACACAAATATTAAAGAAATACCCACCTAAAGTAATTGAAACATAATTATTAAAACATTTTATGTTACTCTACAGTACAGTGTAAATTGTTCCTTTCAATTAAATTTTGAAATACACTAGATTACATCATTTAAATAATTGCAAACTCTTAAATTCACTATCAGTGGTAGCAGAGCTGTATTTACATATATTTCTGAGATATTTCAGATGCAGCATTATGTTCCAGTCCTTAAGTCAGTTAAGTAACAGACTCTCCGTGGGGGTGTGCTGCTCTTCCACAGGTTCTACACATATGTGGGGTTTATGTCTCTGTTCTTTTTTTCTTTTTTTCTTTTTTTC